>BQNB010167564.1:0-13983 GCA_026074375.1 Tanacetum coccineum
AAACGCGTAAAACCCTAAAAATAAATTGTGAATTACATAATGTCATACAATGACCTAAAACACGAGGTGTTATATCAAGCATGTAAAAGCTCAAGTATAAGGGTACGTGTTATAAACCCCAAGTTATGATGTATTATGTTATTCAAAAAAAAGAGAAGAAAAAGAAAGAGATTGATGTAGAGTTGTGTAGAGTTTGTATATCTTCGTCCGAGTCTTGTCTTAGCAACCAAACCAGCGTGTATTTGTGTAAGTAATTAGCTAACCCTTCCACTCTAAATTCACCCAAAGTCACCACCCAAATGTATCCCATCCGTTTCCGTTTCCATTATATGTTATCTTACACCTACACCCCACAACCCTTTAAAAGACCTCTTAGATAGTAATGAATAATGCTTGCACCTAGCGATGGAGGTTTGATCCTTTACCAAGCCTATGGTAATTTATATACTATGACAGGTAATGAGTGTTGATTTTTCGTTTCCCCTTTTATGTTATAATTCATTATACAACCGAGTGAAAGAGAGAATCCCAAACACTTATGTGAGGTGCTAGTATATACTTTCCGTGCTTTTAATTACAAGGTCTAAAAGGTTGTGTTGTAAAATACTTTTAAAGAGTAGGTAAAATGACCCCCATATTGCTATTGTCTAGGTAGAAAAGCCCATTTGCATGAGGACAAGCAAATCCCAAGTGTAAGGGTATTTGATGAGGTGTCATTTTATACACTTTTTCAGGGTCGTTTAACCCCCTAAATCATGCATTTATGCCCAAAATAGGTACTTAATCATTCCTTTTTAGGTATTCAACATTTAGATGGCATTTGGAGGAAATACACGTGACTTGGGCTCATTTGGAGAAGAAACGGACAAGACTACAAACCTACATCAACATCTCTCAAGAATTTCTACTCAGAAGCTGGAGACGGCGTCACAGATTACACGTGACGCCGTCACAACTCATACCAAGATGGCGTCACAAGATCTCAAGACGGCGTCAGAATGCACAACCCAGCCCATTATCTAGAATATTCTACTCATGACGATGTCACGATTAAAACTCGACGCCGTCACAGCGAGTTTCCTATATATACAAATCTGTTTTTAGGGTTTTAAGTGTGTAACTTTAGAGTAAAAGAAAGGTACGAACCCTAGTTTATTTAGCAGCTGTTAGCGACGATTTTAGGGCCTCAAAACCATATTGTACTTCCTTTAATTCATGTTTTAATCAAGTAAGACTATCTTAATCATTCAATATGTCTTGTTGTGTGATTCTTATCTGTTCTTGCTTTATCTTTAACATGCTTGGCTAAACCTTCTATTGTGTTTATTTATGATTGTATGAAACCTAGGATGTAGATCTTAGTGGTGTTGCTTCTTGTGATGAATATGCATGTTAGGTCTTAGAAAACCAGCTTTTGTCTGTATCGCTGTTGATATGTCTAGGAAAACATGATTGTGTAGAAAGGATACCATCGGGTAACAGTCTTCATACTACCTTGCCCCTTATATGGTTGATCCACTCTTAATATATTTCAAATGCATTTAATATACTCTTAGGGGCCTTGTAATAGTCTTCATACTACCTTACTTGTGCGTTGCCTTAACGGAATATTAAATAGACGGCGGGTTCGTGTAATTCGTTCATGACTTAGGAAATAATTACATAGATCATCACAAGTGTGACAAAGCAACAACACTAGGAGAAGCAATCTAGGGAGTAATACATGATTAAATAAACACAATCTTTTATTATATTGTTATCACCAGTAGCTTAGTTTATTATTTAGTTTAATAGCTAAAACCAAACCAACCTCTCAAACATATGATTTATTGCTTTCATAAAATATAAAAACACAAAAATAATATTCTCTCAACCCTTAGAATTATGTTAGACCGTGATCAAGCCTTCCTAACCTATTCCTCTAGAGAACGATAACAACCCCCGAGTCTTGCCTATACTACACTACAACGATTAGGTACACTGCTTAGGGAGTTGTTAAACTTCTTGTAGAAGTCCCTTAAGACAACCGCAACAATGTCACATTTTCTAAACTACACATCTAATACTTAAATGTGTCCTCTATACTTTTCTTCAAATTAATTTACTTACTTTGTTTAAAATATATCTTTACTTTTATTTTTTAAACAAAGTAAAAATTTAGAATTCACAAATAGTCTTAATACAATTAAATATATACCACACCAAATCTTCATTTTACATAAATCATTTTAGACTTTCTTTGTTTTGAAAGTCATGTATATATTTGCATCATAGGTGACATCATCATACAAGTTCACACAAAATATTTTAAGATTTAGCAATGTAAAATTCGGATTTTGTGTCAGATTATCGGTTCCCTTCATATACACTGGCCGGTTCCCTTTTGAGAAAGGAACCGCCTAGAACCAGTGGACATTATCAGTCGGTTCTCTGTCTTTACACTAGTCGGTTCCTTTTGTGAAAGGGAACCGAGAGAACCGTGCTACAGTACCAGTTTTTGCCTATAAATACCAAGCCATTTCTCTTGTTTTTGCATCCATTCTCTCGTACATTTCATCTTGCATTTAACTAACCTCTGATCTTAGATCATGTTTCATATCATATTAGAGTTTTGGTGATTTTCTTAATAGGAGAAGACGTAACTGACTTTGCATACGAGATCAAGCTTCAAGATTCATTTATCGCAAGCATTTCCCATCACATATAGATCTATCTATTGATCATAGATCATCATCTCATTCATCACATTCATTCAAATCATTTCTTGTAATATGTCGAGGGTATTTAGGCTAGTTATAATAGGTTAGAATAAGGCATTTCAATTTTGTATTGAAAGGGATGTAAAGATTGGTTCTACCTATATTAGAACCCGGTATTTAGCTTAGTACCGAATAAAGGGTAAGCGACGTAGGGTTGGTTCTACCGTGTTAGAACTCGGTATTTAGCTTAGTACTGGATAAAGTGTAAGCAACGTTGTGAGGCTTCTGCACCGGTCAAAGGAGATTGGTGTATAGTGATTACAAACTCTCGAGTCGGTGACTCAGGGAGTGAAGTAGGGCAAGGAAGGAGTCATTGTAGCTGAACCACTATAAATACTTGTGTCGTATATATCCTTTACAATTGTTTTCTTTGCTTATCTCGTTAATTTGATTATATGTCTTTTATTCACTCGTAGATCTAATAAATCAACAAAGAACTTTTGAAACTTAAATTTTAATTGGTAAAACTATTCCACACACCCCCCGCCTTTTCCAGTTTTCCACAAAAAATTTCAAATGAAGTGAAAAGGAACATTTTCAAAACACCTTTTCAGAAGAAACTAACAATTCTAGCAAAAAAACATCGAATATTTTCCTAAGCACAAATCCATAAGCAAAAGTAAATATGCTTTCCAAGATGTTCAAGCCAACGTGGACAACAATAAATCCATTATTGAAACGAATTGGCAACAACGTAAAATTGATTGGCAGAATCCAATTACTTATGAGATAAAGTTGGTTGTACACGACATGTTAATTCTACTTGCTCTCAAAACTTTGAAAAATGTCGAGATCTTTGAAAATGCTTTAAAAGAAGAAATGATCGAAGACTTAAAGTATGTTAAATCTGTTGAAAAAGAAGTTGATGACATGAAAATGGAAATTGGTGATCTCAAATCTCAACTTGAACAAGACATGACAATTTTCTAAAAGTCGATGATCTTCTCTTGCAAAACTTTTTCTCTAAGAATTTTTTGTGTTATTCTTCTTTCTTTGGATGATATTGATGAATATTATGACATGGCATGCAAATATCTTGAGAAAATTGAAGAATGTGAAAGTCTTGAAAATGAGCTTTCCAAACATCATAAACAAAATAATGATGAAAGTTTTACACAACCAGAGAAACATTGTATAAATCTTGAACTTTCTTTGCAAAATGCAAAAGAAAAGAGTGTTTGTGAAACTCTTGGGTTAAGCAATCTTTCTCATTAGGGAACAATGAATAAGTTTTGAAAGCAAAAAACAATTCCCTGATTGTTGAACTCAACCGTAAAACGCTTGAAATAAGTGATTTGAAAGCTTTGTTACAAGACAAGACAATTATGAATGCTGAAATGCGTGCGTTGCTAAATAAAGAATAAGGAAAATCTGTGAAAACTAAGTTTGAAAAACCATCAGTTGTTCGACAACCAAATGCTTTTAAATTTCAAAAGTCATTAGTTTTTAGAAAACCGTCTCCTTTTACAAATTATCTTGAAAGACAATTTCTTCCAAAATCATGGTTTGTTCCCAAGACTAATGAGAAAAGGGATTTATCAAAACCAGTCACTCCACAGATTTTACCTCAAAATTAAAAACAAGCTAAAAGAAACACAAATGTGATTAAATCAGGAATGTCTAGACTAAACACTTCAACACAAGCTATAACACCTCAGTTGCCTAAGACTTTTAAGAGTTCTAATCCTCACATGTCTACTTCTACATGAGTAATTCACAACACTAGAGTTAGCAGGCCACAACTTAGGAGTAATCAAATGAAAGATAAAATCATGCCAAACAATAGTCAAGTGATGCTTAAGAAGAAGAAAGTAGAAGACCACCATAGAATTTCTAGTTTTTCAAATCAAACAAAGTATGTAACTATGTGTAATGATAGTTTGAATGCGAAGACTTCGAATGCTAAAGTTGTTTTTGTTACTTGTGACACATGTGTGTTTAATTCAAACCATGATGCTTGTGTTTCTAAGTTTATCAATGACGTGAATGCTAGAACTAAGAAGCCTAAAGTAGTACCCATTAGTACTAGGAAACCCACAAAACAAACGAACCACTCTATTGCAACACCCCATAAGAAAACAATTGCTTTAGAAATCACTATCTAAAAATCTCAGAGTTACTATAGGATGCTATATCACAAAACTAGTAAGGCATGGCATTGGTCGATAGAGAAACAATGTCCTTCAGGATAACAATGGCAACCTAAGGTTAAAAATGACAATACGTTAACGAGTGATAGTTTACCTTTAGATATAAAATCTAGGTCTACTACTAACTCGGAACCATTACACAAAATAGGATCCAATTTGTCCTTCTCTCCATCGTCTTTTAAATTTTTTGCAGATCATACAAATCATCCTATTCATCATCGACTCTGGATGCACAAAGCACATGACGGGAAACCTCAAGTTGCTGTGTAATTTTGTTGAAAAATATATGGGTACGTTACAGTCTGGAAATGATCAATTTGCACCTATTCTTGGATACATAGATTTGATTCAAGGGAGTGTCACAATCAAAAGGGTTTATTAGTTGAAGGCCTCAATCACAATCTATTCTCTGTTGGTCAATTTTGTGATGCAGATTTAGAAGTTGCATTCAGAAAATCTACATGCTTTGTTAGAGATCTTCAGGTAAATGACCTACTTACAGGTCATCGTGGATCTGGTCTCTATACAATAACTCTTCAGGAATCATCTTCACCAACTCCAATCTATTTCATGGAAAAAGCTTTACCAACTCAAGCATGGTTATGGCATCGTCGTCTTTCTCATCTTAACTTCAACACCATAAACTTGCTCTCTAAAAATGACATTGTGAAAGGTCTACCAAAGTTAAAGTATTTAAAGGATCAACTGTGTTCATCTTGTGAAATGGGTAAAGAAAAAAGAAGCACCTTCAAGACAAAAATTGTTCCAAGTTCAAAAGGACGGTTACATTTGCTTCATATGGACTTATGTGGTCCTATACGGGTTGAAATCATCAATTGAAAGAAATACATTCTAATAATCGTAGATAACTTTTCAAGATACACATGGACTCATTTTCTAAGATCCAAGGATGAGACACCAGAAGTTTTAAACGACTTTCTAAAGATGATTCAACAAAATCTTCAAGCTCAAGTTATCAATGTTCATACTGATAAAGGTACGAAGTTCTTAAATAAGACACTCCAAACTTACTTTAAAGAATAAGGAATTTCTCACCAAACGACAATTGCTCGAACACCTAAATAGATCGGCGTTGTTGAAATATAAAACCGTACTATAGTTAAGGTTGCCCGAACAATGCTTTTGGCTTCTAAACTTCCATTCTTCTTTTAGGCCGAAGCAATAGCAACTGTATATTACACCCATAATAGATCTCTCATAATACCGAGACACAAAAAGTCACCATACCATATTATTAATTAAAGGAAGCCTACTCTCAAATACCTTTACATTTTTTTCTACACTTGTTACAGAGTCGACAAGATCAAAGAGAATGGGGATCTGTGCATTTTTGTCGGGTATGCAACTCAATCGAAGGGATACAGAGTCTACAACAAAAGGACAAAAATAATCGTTGAATCCATTCATATCAACTTTGATGAAATCAAGGAATTTATGACGTCTGATGACAACACTTCAGGCCTCGTTCCCCAACAAAAACTAACGTTTGATCATAACAGTTTAAACCTTGCTACACAACAACAAAAGGTGTTTGATGCTTATTTTCTTTTAAATAATATTTGCCAAGTTTTAAATTTATAAAACTCGTCTACCGATTCACACACTAACGGGCAGAGAACCCGGTCTTATATAGTGCAGGACTTGGTAAATCCAAGGTCGTTCCTAACAGATAAGTGTAAATAGTTTTTAATTTGACTGAGTCATGTTTAAAAATGGGTTTTGATTTGATTTGGAATCTTAACAAAAAATAAATTGATATGAAGACAGTAGGGAGAAAGGCGTGCTAACCTAGTTATTTCATTATTATTGCTATAAAGTCCATTTCCTGTGCAATGTATAATTATCATTTTATTAGTGGTTCTAATATCAACAAACCCGAATTGGCATTTGAGGTCTGCTCTATACTTCTTGCGTTCCCGATTCCCTTGCAAGTCACAAAGGTAGGGCATCCAAGTTGCAGTGATTAAACCCCAACTATCCTAAAGACATGCCTATAACCTAGATAGATTATTAACCATCGCTGAAAGAGTTCTTGCGCTTTTTAAGTGTTTAATGTGATAGAGGCGGTAATCTGATAAATTCCTACACTAGGGATAGATGCCAACCTACCATAGTACCCTGTTAACCCCATGTTCAACTAGTCCGCCTAATAATAGAACTAATAGGATCCAAACTACCCTCAATACTACCAAAACTCAAGGATCAATGACAGACTAAAAGGATATCTAATAAAGCAATAATTAGACAGGAAACATTCAACATAACAATGGTAAATTCATAACTAGGCCAACACTAGAAGTGCTTAGCCGCTCATGATAACAGTTAAACAAGAATAAATGAAAGGAATCATCGATTGAATCATCATTAGTCTTACAATATGCGCTTTTGAATGATTAAATACAAAAATAGATTAAGTGACTTCCCCCTTGGACTTCTGGTGTAATGCTTTGGTTCTTGGAGGCTTGGTTCACCCCTTGATATTGAATTGTGAGTGAGGAAAGTGAGTGATGCTGATAGTGCCGAATGAGGGCTCTATTTATAAGTATCGAATCTGTTTTGGCATAACGGGTATGTAAGTGTTACGCCGTAGCCTTGCTTATGCGGGCTTCTAATCTCTAGGCTTAAATTGTGTTACGTCGTAACCATTGTGTCCGTGTTACGCCGTAACTATGGCTAGGATAAATCCTCCTCCTTTGAAGATGTTAGTTACGGCGTAAGCGTGACGAAGCAATTACGCCGTAACACTAGTGCTGACTCATTTCTTCATTAAACTTTGTTACGGTGTAACTCTTGCGAGGTGGTTACGCCGTAACTGGCCTTGAACTTCTTTTTTTGCTCGTTTTCTACGTCCATGTAACAACCCGAGTTTTAGGCCGACGATTATCTCGAGCCACGATTTATTTTCTACGATCGATATGGAATAATCATTTTTCGTTTTGGGCGATTTGATAAAAATCATTATTTCTGGCTATTTCGTAAGCCATGTTTCGAATTTCTATTCGTTTTAACGTTTGAGAAAATTTGAAAATTTTATATTTTTGCTCCAAGAGCGAAACTATATTTATTTTAGTGTTTTATGACATTCCTTGAGTTTTCATTAAAACCGTGTTTAAAAGTCTTGTTTTACGTGATTTAACATTTTAAGTAAATGTTTTAAACAAATAAAAGTGTGACGGAAATAAGAATGGTCTTGGAAGTGTAATCCCGAGCCATGATTATCGGTTTCTATTTAAGTAAAAGATATGTGTGTCAAAACTTTAAAGAAGAAAAAAAGGAAGGACTATTTTTGCCAAATGACCAAAGTGTTTTTCTATACAAAGACTAACACACACACTTATACTATTTTTACATAAATTTCATCTTCTTCCCTCCCCTTGTTCATCCACCGCCGGCCACCACCACCACTCGCCGGATTTTGACATGCAATATAATCCGATTATAAAATATTGATCCTTACACAAAACTAAACACATCCCCACTTGAATTTTCGACATGTAACAAGTATTTCACTAGATTTAATTTGGTTTGAACTCTTGTCGAAATGTGTCGAAAATATTGTTTAGAAGTGTTAGACAAGTACACTTGTAAGTGGGTTGTTGTTAAAAAAGTCACGGTTTGTGTATTCGGGTTGAGTTCGAGCCGCAACTAGCAAAGGAAACGAAGGTTTCGATCATCGATCTTGTTTTTCCACTTCGTTGTAAGTATTTTAATACTAGTATTATATTTACTTTCGCGATTATGTCGAGTATTGATTATTGCACGTGCTGAAATCCGAGAATCTTGCATTAGACTAGATTAGGAATGATGTTGGATGATATAAATAGGTTAGATGATGTTGATTTGATGTTGTCGGAAGCCGAAAATGGCCGTTTAATGCGTTTCGAAAAGTACAAATTCGAGCAGAAAGTTTGGCTCGTATTTCAAGGTTCGAGATTTTGTAAAATTTGATTTTTGATCTAGAAATATGATAGAGTTCGTCCTAATGAACGTTTCGGTAATTCGAATGTCCCGTAACTCTTAAAAACAAAGATTTTACGGCCGATTGAAGTTTGGGAAAAATTATATACTTGCAATCAGTTCTTATTTTTTGGTCAAGTCTGACAGAAAATTAAACGCCCGTTTTGAACACCTTCGAGTCCGCTTTAGCCTTCCGACGAAACACGAAAGATGTTCGGAATGTCGTTTTACTTTGTTGTGAGGCTTGTTAGTTTTAAAATCGCGTAATAATGGGTCAAAACTGAAAGTCAAATTCTGCACTTTAATTAAAAACATAACAAGTTTCAGCAGAAACTTGCAAGGGCATTTTGGTCATTTTCCTTCTAGTTTCAGGTCTCGGCCAAAACTAAAAAGTTGTCCGGAACATCGTTTTGCATAAAATCTCTTTAGAGTCCGAGTCGTGAAAATGTGATATAGCGGGTCGTGTTGGACGGGTCAGATCTAAGTAAAAAGTATATATATTTGTAAAAGTCAAAATGACGACTAAAAACGTTATAGACTGGGTTAATATGAGACTTGTTGGATGTTTATAAAAATGATAAACACTATTATTATTACGATCATGATATATTTTGGGTTTGACGACTTTAATGGACGAGGAGATTTCTAAAAATAGTAACTCTCTAAAAATAGAAAGTTTCTGAAAATAGAAAGTTTTCAATAAAGTGATACAATTTATGTTTGAAAGAAAGATAGTATCTAAAGTATACTAAGTGATAGGATCTAGGTCGCTCAAGATGATTTCTCATAACATGTGTATTTTATATGATTTATATCGTTGCGATGTACGCATCATTCGATCGTATTTTATTATATAGTAACCGAGCGACATAATTATAGGTCGCGATCGAGTTCGTTATCGGTGACGTTTCGTGATTGATTGATTATTGATTGTGGTCTTCGATTAAGGTGAGTTCATAGCCTCGCTTTTGAACTGTTTTAAATGTTTTAAAACCCGCGAGGGGGATACATGCTTGTTTTGAAAAATGGAACACAAGTAACATTACGTGTACTTGTTGTTGTTTGTTCTGGAAAGTGGAACGCAAGTAGTTTTATACGTACTTATTGTTGCTTGTTTTATGAATTGAACATAAGCAGTTTTATACATGCTTGACAGTTAGTGGTTTTACTAAAAATGAAAGCAATGTTTTGAAATGATAATGATTTCATTGTCATGAGTTTATGCCTTTGACTGTGTACTCGTTAATTACCGAGGAGGTAAACGCTGAATGCATTAAATAGATCTATTGGGTTTGACAACCATGTCCGGGGTCTGGATCCGATGGTGAACACCCTGTAACAGACATTTTGTATTGAGTATAAGGGTGGTGGCATACTACCCGGTCACATTTATATATCTTATTGATAAAATGTGTTAAGGTTCGGCACACTTGCTCATGAAAGTTGGAAATGTGGTGGTTATCCAAGGCAAGCAAGTCCATACATGTTTTTGATGGGAAACCAAACGGCGTTCTAAAGGTTATAAATGTTTTGTAAACCAATATGTGTTCTAGATTGTTACTTGAAAACTCTATGAATCACATCACCATGTGTTTGACTTTTTAAGCATGTATCTCAGGTTTAGGTGCTTGTGATGGCTTGGATGGGACGAACGCGGATATCAAGGATTGGAACTCGGTGAAATTTTTGTACATTCAAGATAATGTGATTTTTAAGAAAACGATCATGATGTGAACTCACCAAGAATATATTCTAAACATCTTCCACTTTTTTGGGAAAAAACCCTAAAAAAAAAAAAAAAAGGTCAAAGGCATAATGTGATTTTGTTTATAAACGTCTCTTTTGAAGTCGTTTACTATGACTTGTGTACATGTATTATGAAGTAGCTCCCCAAAGTGATATCCCGCTGCGTTGTAAATTTGAGGGTGTTACAGATTGGTATCTAGCGCACATGGTTTATAAAATAGCGAACTAAGGTCGTTTTCAAAACCTGGACTCAAACCATTTTTTGAAAAGTTTTATAAACGAGACCTTTACAACCGTTGTCCATATCCACAACCGCGCGTTTGTTTCTCGGTCCCTTAGATGCCTGGGTGTGATGCTTATTGCATTCTAATGGTGTAACAAGGTGGTTAAGCACTTAGTATGAATAATATTTCTGTATATATATATAATATATTATATAATATATATAATAAATAATATATATATAATATATAATAATATATTATATAAAGGGCGAGAGAGAGAGAGAGAGAGAGAGAGAGATGGGATATAATGAGAAGCCCTCTTAAAATAAAAAGGGTAGGAAGCAACCATAACTCGCCATGTGTCCCTCCACCTTCGACTCTAATATTTTAGCAACAGGGGTATTTTTGTCTTTCTAACTCCACCCCTATATAAACCTCATCTATCCCGTACCTTCTTCCCTCCCTCTACCGTACCTTTACTATCTACCATCACCACCTTCCTTCACCACCGTTACCACCTACCTTCACTATTGTTTACAATCGTTCCCCATCGTTCTTCACTTTCCCTGCCGTTCGCCGTCATTCCCCGCACAAGATTTAACCAAAGTCATCATTCAATTTGAAAGTAAGGTTTTTTATTAGTATTTTACTATTACCGTCGATCAATTTTGTTATATCAATCTTTGTTCGCATGTATATGATGTTTATTGATGTATTTTGAATAAATTCTTCAATTTTTTGATTTTGTTGATTGGAATATTATACATTCAAAGCTTATATTCAAATCTTATATTTAAAGCTTCCTACTAGATATGAAAAAAATAAACACAAAACATGTTTAGTGAAGTTGCGCACAAGGTGTATGGTAAAATGTCTCAATGAGATTTTAAGACTCTAATGCACAAATTTTATACAGTGAATATGTGTTCAATGAGTACATTATTTAGTCAAATAAGTATGGGATTCCTAAATGATTTATTGGGTTAAAATTTTTAGCAAATAAGCTTAAGTTGTATATTGAGAAAAAGTTTTGATTTTGTATGTGCAGGACAAGTTATTGGACCCAACTAGTGTTACTCATCTTTTCTCATTTACTAAGTTTCTTGGATTGTTGGCTACCGGCACTACAGGTTGCTGTTTAATGATTCAGTTATATTATTATGATTACGTTTCGTGTTTCGCTTATTTATAAACGACATAGGAGAGTAAATGCTAACATGTTATACTGAAAACTTTGATATTTGATGCTATGATAGCGTAGGCCTAATGACTTTTTTGCTTCTGAGCAACAAACATTGAACACAAGTGACAAATATTTGGTCATAATTTCACAGTTTGTCGCAGCTCATTGCGTAACCTTTAGAAATTTTACATTATACCGAGGTTGTATTTTAGCAGAAACGGGGAATTGTATTCACATATTGCTATTAAAAGAATTGCTACTGATAGAATTGCTACTACTATCATAGATGGTTACCAAGTTTTTTTGGTTGATGGCATTATAATGGAAGTGGTATTATAGGTTGTTGATTTGAAGCATTAAACATGTGCTTTTATTGTGCATTTATGAGTTACTATCATGTTAATCCGTGGAAAAGGTGATTTCAATGTTTCAATATTGTAGAATATGATACTTGATGCTATGAAAAGATTAGGCTTTTTAAGTTGTCCTTGAACTTTCGCTAGTGCTAGCTTCAAATGTCATTTAATGAAGTTAGATAGAATCATAGAATGGAAAAGAAGTCCCTTACTACCCAATACTAAAATGAACACGTTTAAGGAGAAATTGAGCTGTTTATGGTCCATTTTATGTAACTATCAGAATAAATTACATAAACAATGGTTCATAGTAAACAAATATAAACTATGAGAATTTATGTATTAACATATTGATCTTGATAAACTAGCTACTTAAGTAATTGGGAGGTGCTCAGTGGCGGATTTTAGTAGAGGCAAGGGAGGGTCCCGACCCCCCCAAAGGTCGTGACAAGTAGTGTAAAAATTACTCTTTCTGTTTAAAAGTTATTGTCCACTTATTTATTTTGGTATGTTTAAAATAATTCGGCTCCCCCAAAATAAATGTTCAAGATCCGCCATTGGAGGTGCTGTACTGTTCTTAGCTAGATTGTGGATTACTTATGAGTATCAGAAAACCATTTGATGTTACCTTTTGTTTCTTAGTTTGGGTACCTCAGTTTATTCCCATATCCGCCTCACATTGTTAGCAAACCAGTGATCAATTTTTTTTTGTAGATACAACGTTGATTACATAATTGTGTTTTTGTTTCTGTACCAAAAGGGTTACCTCTACTAACATCTGTATATCTATTGTTACATAGTCTTTTATTAGTACAGAACTTTAATTGTGTAGTTACTTGTATAATCTTATCTCTTAGTTGCATTGCTGTTTAACCGGACCCATTAAATATACTATATATTTGTGTAAGCGAGTTCTAAGTAGTGTTGGTACAATCATCTCAGTTTTGATTTTCATAATATACTTGTTATGTTCTGTAACTGAAGCTACTTGCTCTTTTTCATTCCAGCTGATGCAAGGAAATTGGTCCAACAACGAGGAATGAGGCCGGCGAGTTCTGTTTTAAATATGGATATGAGATGCCTGTTGACGCACTGGCTAGATGGTAATCCCATCATCTTTGTTAATAATATTTTATGCTGCAAAATTTTGCAATATCTCCTGTATTTGTTGTGAGTGCTAGTTTTTATATGATGTACCGCAAATATGTTGCTATTACAATGACTAGGTTTTTGTCTGTTATGTGAGTTGCATACTTGTGTATCACATTATCAAATCCATTAGAAAACATTTTGCTAATCGCTTTTGTCAAATTTACGCGATACAGGATTGCTGACAAATCCCAAGACTATACTCAACATGCTTACATGAGACCACTTGGAGTGGGTATGTTTCTTACTGTTCTGACAGTTACAGCAGCTTTATTGAATACTTGCTTTAACTAATAATCATTTGATTACAGTTTGGCTTGTATTACTCAAGTTTAGTCGGTTATCTGTGTTGCATAAAATTTCATATATTTCTACTGCTGTGGCTATGGTTTTGGGTATTGATGACGAGAATGGGCCTAAGCTCTTTAAATGTGATCC
>BQNB010167566.1:2219-13982 GCA_026074375.1 Tanacetum coccineum
TGATTGTTTTGAACGGGAGGAAAACCGGGAGGTCGAATTTGATTAGCAATCGGGGCTCGATAACCGGTATTTCCTTAGTTGTAGTTAGCTGCAGCGGATTGAGAGACGTACTTTTGAATATTGTCACGATAAACGTTGCCATTGGTGGCGGGACAATTTCGGTACGAGTGAGTACCACCACAAGTAACACAGCTTTCCTCGACCGCTTTCATAGGAGTAGGAGCGGGAGATTGGTTTTTCTTATCAAGAAGTAAGGCCTTCACCATATCTTTCAGCTCAACAACATCGGAAGAAATACCGAGGTAGAAGTGCTCGAACTCACTTTTGAAACAACCGGTTTGATACGTGAATTACAAACTTTAGCTTTGCTCTCGATGATTCTTAGGCAATCACGAGGCATTTTGTCCAAAACGTTACCACCCGCGGCTGAATTTAACGAATCTTGATCATTAGAGTTCAAGGCATTGTAGAATGTATCGAGTTGATGCAATTCTGAAAATCCATGATGTGGACATGCCCGAAGAAGATCGTTGAATCGGTCCCATGCCTCATAAAACGTCTCATCAAATCTTTGTTGAAATCTTGTGATTTCTTTTCGAAGATTTGTTGTTTTGGAGGGAGGGAAAAATTTGTTGATGAATTTCGAAACAAGATCAACCCATGTTTGAATCGATCGAGGGGGTTCTTTCTCAAGCCAAATCCGGGCTACCCCGTCAAGGGGAAATGGGAAAAGCATAAGCTTTACCGACGTACTCGGGACGTTCGGGAACTTCATCGTAGAAGTGATTTTGTTGAAATATCGGATGTGGGCATGAGGGTCTTCTTTATCATGTCTAAAGAATTGCTTGTTTTGAACGAGGGTAAACAGACCGTGCTTAAGTTCAAAGTTGTCCGCGGTGATTTCGGGCACAACGATGGCATCCTCGTAACCCACGGTGGGTGCTTCGAGCAATTGAGCCATAGTACGAGTATCATCCATCGTAACTACGGGAGGAGCTTGATTTTCAATTGGTTCTACAAGATTAAATGGTTCAACAAAAGTCGGGTTGACTTGTTGTTGTTGACGGTTAGAATTACGAGATTGAGAACGAGTGCGCATGCACTAAAATGTAAAAAGAAGATTTATACTAATTTTTTTTGGTTTTTTATTTTATTTTTTTTATTTTTTATTTTTTTTTTGGTTTTTCAACAATGTATTCACAATATATTTTAATAACGGACAATGAGAAAAGACACTTAAACCTAATAATCAACTCGCTTCTCGGTAACTCTCTCAAAGAAAAACGCACAAAGGAGTTTGTTTAACTTTAAAAGGTGAGACGTTCCATCGAGAGAGACACAAAAGGTAAGTTTTTGATTCTTTGGTTCGGGAACTTATTAATGGATAATACTTCAATTGAAAGTATTATATGTTGGTGTTCTTTTACCAACTTGGTAAAAAAAATTCTTTTTATGGATAATGTTTTTATATTTTTGGTTTTTTTATATTATATATATACTAAATAAAAGAAAAATCTTTTTGTATTTTTTTATATATGAAAATAAACAAAATAACTTCACAAGGAAGGATCTTCAAACAAAAATTTTCAAACGGCTTCAACAATCGGATACACCCCTCCCCGGCAGCGGCGCCAAAAATTGATCGAGTCTGATGCTATCTTTAAAATATATAATATATACATATAAAATACTTATATAAATATATAAATATAATGGGATAAGAATTAAAAAAATCACAATTATAATAAACCAGGAAGTTGAATTCCCGGGTCGTTTCCCCAACGAGAGGTGAATGGAAAGTCGAATGACGGTTTGATATCGATGCTTGAATGGGACAAATTTAGGATTATTTTTGGGAAAATTAATGCAATTTGCACTAAAATTAAATAAGGCAACACTAATTTAACTAAAAATGCAAAACCAGGATCCTAAAAACGCGCTAAATTATCAACTAATTCAATATAAAACCCTACAAAAGATTTTAATGCATGCAAACCTCAAATATGACAAAAGAAAATTTTCTAAAAAAGATTTATATTTTTTTTGGCTTTTTAATAATTTTTTATGAATTAAAAACTAATTTAATCTATTAAAAATCCTAGAAAATAGCAAATTAACCCCTAAAAATTCCAAAAAATGATTTTCTACTTTAGAAAAGTCTAAAATATGATAAAAATTAAGAAAACTATTTTTAACTACTTTTTATAATAAAAATCTATTTTCTAAAATTAATTTAAAAGGCTAAAAATCAAGATTAAAATCTAAAAGTGGTAAAAATGATTTTAATGCTTGTAAACCTAAAAGTATTTATTCTAAAACCAAAAACTATTTTTTTGTAATTTTCTGAATTAATTTTCTATTTTTAAAAGACGTTTTAAAATTTTAATCTACGAAAATAAAAGAAAAGTAGTAAATAAAGTTAGAAAATTCTAAAAAATTCCTAGAAAGTCCTAAAAGATATAAAGATTGAAAGAAAAATAAGGTCACTCTCATAGCTAAACGAATAAGCTCGAAATAAGCTTGAATAAGCTTCGAACTATAATAGGAAAAAGGAAATGAAAAAGGTGTTAAAAGAATAAAAGAAGCAAAAGAAAACGTAAAAGACCCAAGGGCAGTGTTGGTAGTGGAGTATGGTGTTAAATTAAAAGGGTTGAGGGTGTTGAGGTCCAGGGTTAGACATAAATGCTTTTTACTCTTAAGGGCTTAAAATGCTAACTGTTTGGGCTTTTTTACACTATTAAGCTAAAAGAAGGGCTAATAAGCTGAAAATAACTAAAATGCTATACCTAATAAGCATAAATAAACAAAAATAAGCAAACTATTTTAAGCTTAAATTAAGGCTAAAAAGACAAACATATTAAAAAGCTATAAACACTTAAGTTTTTTAAAGCTAACTGGCCAATAAGCTTGAATAAATCAAAAAACTAAGCGGAATAAGCTAAAATGGTTTAATCTAATCTAATAAGATTTTAATGGACACACAAAAAAGCACAATTTAATAAGCCTCAATATGCTTAAATAAGCAAAAGAGCTTATTTGGCTAAACGTGATAACAAAACAGCAAAGGGGGAACTTTTGAGCTTAAAAAATAACCTCAGACGATCCTTATGACTAGCAACTTATAAAGCCCTTAAAGCTGTACTCAAAAAAAAGCTACAAGAATCAACAATTCAAAAAGGAGTTTGAATTTCAAATACGCCCTTAAAAGCTTTCATGACAAAGTTGATTTCTCAAAGATTTTCACACTTGGCAAATTTTTCAATCGTATTAACCACCACTTTTAAGCTTAAAAAATGAGCACACAAACATTCCTTTTGGCTTTAAAACTAAAAATAGAATTAAGCTCTTACCTCAAAGAACAAATAACAAGAATCAAAAGAGAGTTTGAAATTAAGAATAAGCAACAATGATCAAAGAAAAAGTTGTTTCTTCTTTTTAGGACACTTAGCAATAATTTGACAGTTTTTAGCAAAACACAAAACAAACTTGCAGGCCTAAGGCTTTGGTTTCTAACTTCTTTTAACACATGCATAAACACATAAACAACACAAGAGCATTAATAAGCTAAAGCACAATCAAAAGCAACTAAAATAAGCTATAACCTAACAATTTCAAACCAATAACTCTTAAAACCTTAATTTTGAGTTTTAATACTTAAAATTTTAACAACTAAACTTTATGATGATTTTAAGTTAAACTAAGGTGACCCAAAAGACATAACTCATTTTGACCCGTTTTGACCTTCAAAATCAGTTAAACCAAACACCCCTTTAAAAACTAATTTTAACTTTTTAACTTGATTCAAACTGTTTTAAGCTAAAACTTTTAAAAACCAGATGTTAACTAAGACTACTAAGCATTATTAAGAATATATTAACAACAAATAAGCACTTAAATAAGCTGAAACAGATTATGCAATTATAAGCTAAAATAGATAGAAATTTAAGCAAACTTAAACTAATAACTTCTAAACTACAAGACAAGCATTTTAAGAAATAAACATCATAAATAAGCAGTAATAAGCATAAATAAGCACAAATAAGCAGTAAATAAGCAATGCTAAAGTGAAATAAGCTAAAACTTGGAAAAAAAGAAGACTTACAAAAATCCAAGCTTTTGTGAATGACTAAAGTACCCAAATCAGTTCATAAACATCCTATAGCTTATCCACATAAGCACTAACCTATGGCCATCCAATATTTACCATGCTCCATGAGAGTTTCTTGATATTTTTGGTATTTTTTAGATTTTTATAAGTAAAACAGTTAATAAAAGTGATAAAACATTAAACAAAGGCAAAGATTAAGAAGCTAAAAGCTTAGTGAAGCTTTTAGGTCAGATCAATAAGCTGCATCATAGTTTAAAAAGCTTAACATGTTATATTAAATGATCAAACACAGAATCTTAAAAAAAATACCTTAAACTTTTCATTAAAAACATAAACTTTTACAAGGAATTTGAAATACAGAATAACTTTAAAAACTTAAATAAAAAATTTTAAAAGAGACTAAAAAAACTTAGAATAACTTTAAAAAAAAAAACTCCCTCTCTTACGAATCGGGTTACGACCTCTATTTATAGGCCGGATTGAACGACCTAGACCCTCTGGCTTGTTTGCTTGTTGTAGAGGGAAATAAGTAAGCTTCGCAACTTGCGCCCTTTAAAATCATCTAGTACTTCTTTAAATCCATCACCAATCCTTTGATTGTGTCCACCACCATCATTCCCAATGATCTGCTTGATCGCCAAACGTGTCAGGTGACCAAAAAACGTTCATCATTGCATCATTTAAGCTTTTAGAATGTGGGTTAAGTGGGTTTAACCTCGGGGTAAGAGTAATTTTGGGGATGGAGGGTGGACAGTAACAATGGGGGAGTAAGTGGGAAAATAGGTTGCCTGTTTATTTGGTGCAGGGTGAGAGTTTACTGGATTGGAAAGAATGGTCCCTCCATTTTATATGAGTATATGCATTAAAGGTCCTTGGTGGTACAACTTTGGTCCTTGGAGTTATATTTGTGTTTGTACCGTTAGTCCTTTTAGGACTAACGGGGGTGTTATAAAAGGGGTTGTGGTTAACGGGAGTTATAAGGGTGATGGTGGGCTAGTTGTTGGGCCGGGTATTATAAAAATTGGACTTGGGCTTTTATTTATGTTTAAGGTGTATAAGATATAAGTGGGTTGTCCCGGGCCCACTAGGTGGGTACGGGTGGGCCCACTTTTGGCAGTTTAGGATTTCGGGTTCGGTTTTCGATGCTCTTTCCAAATCCACTTCTCGGGGTTGACTTTGACTTGATTTGACTTTGACTTTTTGTTGACTTTTGTTGACTTTTGGCTTTGACTTGACTTCTCTTTCACGCTCTTTCCGTTCTCGTGTTCGATTTTGTCGTTTTGGCTTCAATTTTTGTACTTTTCTTAGATATCCATTACCTGCATAATACAAATGTAAAAAATAGAAGCTTCTATACCAGATACAACATTCCTCGCAAAAAGACAAAAAAAGAGCGGAGTCTACTGGCGGTACCCTTATAGGCCTGACGGCCCCCTTATATATATGGGACCGCCACCAGTTACCGTTGGCTTTTCCTGTGTATAAATACTAGTCCACCCCTTGCTAAAAATCATTCCTCTTTGCATGAAATTTTTCAGTTCTTTCTCTCTCTTCTTTCTCTTACTAAAAATATTGATCACTAACATTCTTAGATCTTGTTTCAAGTGATCTCATCTTATCTTCTTCATCTCATCTTTCCTATCGATCAAGTGCAAGAGAAGAACACTCGTATTCGCCAAGAAAAGTGTTGATTAGTGATCTCTCCTCTCTTCTTCTAAGTTCCAAATCTCTATTGTAATTATCTTGTGTATTTGTGTGATTCAGATATTATGTAGATCTAAAAGTGTAGATCTTGTGAGTGTGTATATCTTGTGAAGTGGTAGATTGGTTCTAGCTAAGATTAGGACTCGACATTTAGCTTAGTGTCAGAAAATAACGTATGCAACGTGTAAACGGTTTTCTCCGCCTAAAGGGAGCTTGTTGACATAGTGAAATCTCGAGTCAGATACTCGGGGAGAGGAGTAGGGCAAAGAGGTGCTTCGTAGCTGAACCACTATAAAATCTTGGTGTCTTGGTTTGGTTGTTTCTTTCCTTATCTCTTTACATTATTATTGTTGTTATCTAGTTTTAGTTTAGATAGTTATTGGTTGTTCATATTGTGAATTGGTTAAACATATAACTCAGATCTAAACATTTTTGAAAGTAAACTTTTAAAACGCTAAAGAACTTGTAAACTATTCAACCCCCATTCTAGTTTCCACACTAACTCCCAAACTTCGTCAGCAATGAATTGATTTAATTCTTCTTGCATGGCGACTATCTAATTCTCATCCATTAAGGCTTCATTGACATTCTTAGGTTCTATAGTTGATATAAAATAAAAGAAGTTACTTTGGTTTTGGGTTTTTGACCTAAGGGTTCTTTGATTAAGGTTTCCTGTGACATTTTCTAATGGATTGTTCCTAGACTCTTTAATATTGACCATTTTGTCAATCTCTAAAGTTTTATCCTCAATGTCATTTTCTAGGTTTTTCTTTTTGGTAACCTTAATTGCTTATTCTTCATCTAAGTCATCATCTACCAAGGGTGATGTTTTAGATGGTAGGAGTTGCATCGAATGTCATGTTGAGTGATTCTTCGATTTTCCTAGTGTGTTTATTAAGGATGATGTAGGCTTTACTATTTTGGGAGTAACCTAAAAAGACACATTCGCATGACTTTGGGTCAAACTTAGTAAGGTAGTCTTTGGTGTTTAAAATGAAGCACTTGCTTCTAAACACTCTAAAATAATCAAGAGTAGGTTTCCTACCTCTCAAGAGTTCATAAGGTGTTTTTCCTAGGATGGCTCTAATTAGGATTCGGTTGAGAATGTATGTTAAAGTATCTACGGCGTTACACCAAAACTTTTATGGTAACGATTGCTCATTCAACATAGTCCTACTTATTTCTTGAAGTGTCTTATTTTTCCTTTCAACCACGCCATTTGATTGAGGAGTGCGTGGAGCTGAGAAGTTATGTGTAATTCCATTGGCATTACAAAACTCTCCAAATTACACCTCATTATCAAATTCCCTACCGTGGTCGGTTCTTATTGACACTGTTATACATCCTAATTGGTTTTGAATTTTCTTACTAAATATTTTGAATTGATTGAAGGCTTCGGTTTTATCCTTAAGGAATCTAGTCCAATTATACCTAGAATAGTCATCTACTATTACTAAGGTGTATAGATTTCCTTTGTAACTCCGTACGGTGTATAGTTCTAAGCATCTAGTCGTTGAGACTAACTTCTTAGCTTTATGACTAGCGTGAGCTTGTTTTCTAATTTTGCAAGCATCACAAAAATGTTTATCAAACTTAAGCTTAGGTAAGTTTCTAACTAATTCCTTAGATGCTAACGATTGAATGTGACACATATTAGCGTGACCTAATCTCCTATGCCACAATGTCGAATTCTCATCAATCGTTGCAAGACAAATCTTGTCATTAGACTTAGATCCTAATTTCATCACATATACTCCTTTCTTCCTAATACCTCTACCTATGACTTTATCTTCTTTAACTATCTCACTAACATTTTTGGTAAATATAACTTTACACTTACTATCACATATTTGTCCTACACTTAGCAAGTTAAAACCTAAATTATCTACATATTTGTCCTACACTTAAGTAATCCATGAGAAATCGTACCTTTGCCAATGATGTTACCATGTAGATTGCTACCAAAGATGACATTACCTCCATTGTATGCCTTGTATGTAGAGAAAAGCTTTCGGTTACCCGTCATGTGTTTTGAGCATCCACTATCTTTAATCCACTCATCGGGTTCCAGGTCGATTCCAAGGCATATCTCATTTGATGCTTGAGCCATGAGACATGTTTCGTCTTTAACTTTTTCATCATCTTCTTCATTGCTATCGCTCCAAGAACCTCCGACGAATGCTCTTTGGTTCTTGTCTTTCGGGTGGTTTTAGACATTCTCCAATGAGATGATTTGGATTGTCGCATCTAAAATATTTTCTATCACCTTTATGATTCTTGTCATCTCGGCTTCTTTGGAACGTCTTTTTGTCATTCCGAGGTTGTCTCACGAATCTTCCTCTTCTTTTGAAGAACTTCTTGAAGTCTCTTACCGCCATGGCGTACTCTTCGTCTTCACTTCTGGAAGTCGAACACTCCTCATCACTAGATTCCTTCTTAGCCTTTAAAGCGAGAGATCTCCTTTCTCCTTTAGCTTTGACTATTTTGGAATCTTTCTTGATGATCATTTCATGAACTTTGAGGTTCCCAATAAGTTCATCAAGAGATAGTGATGTTAAGTCTTTTGACTCTTCAATCGTCGTGACCTTTGCTCTCTATTTAGGATGTAGAGCCCTAAGAAACTTCCTAACATAATTCTTGCTAGAATAACCTTCATTAAGAGCTTTAAGACTAGTAATAATAGTGTTAAATCTAACAAAAGCACTATCTATAGATTCATCTTTGGAAATGACGAATTGTTCATATTGTTGAACCAAAATGTCGATCTTATTATCTTTGACTTGACTATTACCTTGGTGGGTGATTAACAAAGTTTTCCAAATTTCTTTTGCTGTATCATACATGAAAATCCCTTCATATTCTTTTCTTGGCAAAGCATTGTAAATAACCATTTTGGCTTCATTATTTTTTGGCAAGTCTTCTTTTAAAACCATCGGTTTGTTTATCAAAAGGGACAACCTCATCAAGTTTGGTTTTCGGATTAAATAATGGATTGAAAATCACCATTGGTAATAACATGTCAAAGATCTAGATCTTTTGATTTAACATATGTCTCGAATCTATTTTTCCAATAAATAAAACTATCACTTTCAAAAAGTGGTGGTCTTTGCATGGATTGCCCTTCTAGATATTTGTCGAAATCCATAGATCGATCCAAGCTTTAAAATACAATATATTTTAAAAATCTTGAGTGACCTTGGCTTCTAATACCAATGGTGTAAACTAGAAGGGGGGATTTAAATAGTTTACCGGTTAAGTTTACGTTTTGAAAGTTTACTTCTAAAATCGTTAGATCCGAGTATATTTTCAACCAACCAACAATATGAACTAACTATGTATGTATCTACGAGCAATAACTAAACAAACAATAAATAATAATCACAACAATATAAAGAGATGAGAGAAGGAACAATCAAACCAAGACACCAAGATTTATAGTGGTTCGGCTATGGAGCTCCTCTTTGCCCTACTCCACTCCCCGAGTACCCGACTTGAGATTTTACTATGTCAACTAGCTCCCTTTAGGCAGAGAAAACCGTTTACACATCGCTTACGTTGTTTTCCGACACTAAGCTAAATGTCGAGTCCTAATCTTAGCTAGAACCAATCTACCACTTCACAAGCACTACACTATCTGATTTACACACAATCTGAATCACACAATTACACAAGATAATTACAATAGAGATTTGATACTTAGAAGAAGAGAGGAGAGATCACTAAATAACAATTCGTTTCTTGGCGAATACGAATGTTCTTCTCTTGCACTTAATAGATGAATGAGAAAGATGAGATTGGATCACTTGAAACAAGATCAAACAATGTTAGTGATCAAGAGATTTAGAGAGAGAAAGAAGGTTTTTAGAGAGAGAAGATTATCTAAAAAATTCGTGCAAAGAGGTATATCTTTCTGCCAAAAATAGTGCATTATTTATAGACAGGATTTCCAATGGCTAGATGGTGTCGGTCCCGGCGGTCCCAGATATATCTAGGAGCCGCTAGGCCTATAAAGGGGCCGCCACTAGAGTACGCTCATGTTTTTGTATTTTTGTGGGGAAAGTTGTATCTGGTATAGAAGCTTCCATTTTGGGGGGAAACCATATTCAAAATTTATTATTTAAATAAAATATTTTCTTTTATTAAAAAGTATTTTTGTATATTTATTTTGTAAAAATACTTTTGTGAAAATATAATGAAAGAAATATTTTCTTGACCACTAATCATGCTTAATGATTTGTTTGTACATACCTTAAGTGATTAATCTTATAAATGGAATTTTACGGTTAATAATTTGTAAAAGTTTATTTTTATCGTAAACATTTTTACATTTTGTTATTATCAAAACGTTGAGAGGTCGAAAGATATAAATAACATTTTTAGACACTATTTGTATTAGCATTTGTCATTCTCAGTCTTGCTAAACTTAAGGTCCAGTCTCATACTATATCTTGTAAATATGTATATGCTGAGGTGTCATTTTATACACTTTTTCGGGGTCATTTAACCCTCCAAATCATGCTAATATTCCCAAAATATGTGCTTAATCATTCCTTTTTGTGTTTTTAGCATTTGGGAAGATCTTGGAGGAAATACACGTGACTTGGACTCAATTTGGAAAAAAACAGGACAAGATTACAACTTTACACAAAGTGGTTTCAAGAATGCGTGTATAGTGCCTGGAGACAGCGTCGCAATTCCTAGCGACGTCGTCAGAACTTACAAGTGACGGCGTTAAAAGTTGTGTGACGGCCTCAGAACATAACCACCTCAAAGAAACCCTAAGAAGATTCAGTGAAGCGACGACGTCAGGAATCTTGTGATGCCGTCGCGGCCTATTTCCTATATATACAAACTCGTTTTTAGGGTTTTAGGGTGGAACTTGCATGCAACTTTTGAGAGACGAATCCTAACTATTTGTAGCAGCTTTTAGGGCATTTTTAGGGTATTAAAACCCTATTGTATCAGCCTTAAACTCATGTTTTAATCAAGTGAAGTTTTTTTATCCTTAATCATTCAATATGTCTATGTGTTGTGTGATTGAGTATTGTTCTTCTCTTTTATTTAACATCCTAGGCTAGATCCATTAGTATTTACTTATGATTGCATGAAACTTGGTTTGTAGATCTTTTTAATATTGCTTCTTGTGATGGATGTGCACGTTAGGCTCTAGAAAACTGGCTATAAAATATTACATTAGCATAGACGTGTAAGGGAACGCGAATGTGTAGAAAAGATACCATCGGTAACAGTCTTCATACTACCTTACCCCCAATATGGTTTATCCCTCTTAAGTGTTTTAATGCATGTAATGTACTTTTAGGGGCATTGTAATAGTCTTCATACTACCTTACCTTTGTGTTGCCTTAACGAAATATTACATAGACGACAGATTCGTGTAATCTGTTCATAACCTAGGAAATACTTACACAGATCATCACAAGTGTGACAAAGCAATGGGATTAGGAGAAGCAAACTGAGGAGTAGTGCATGATTAAGTAAATACGTTCATCTACCATATAAGTTCCCACCAAAATTAGTTTAGCTTAATTATTAGTTTAATTAGTTTAAAACAAACCCACGTCTTAAAACCTGAATTTTACCTGCTTTCATAAAAATATATGATGTGTCATTGTGTAGGTGTTATTTATATATCAAGTTTTACTATTTATTTTATGCCGACTATACCTAAAAACAACATTTTAAAGGGCAGTATACCTGGTCAGATGGAGTTTTGTGGTAAGTAGGGTGTCGATCACTAAGAGCAAGAGCGTTAATCCCTAATTCTATTAGTATTTTAGTTATCTAAGTTAAACCTAAGTTAATCTAATTTATGCAAGACCTAAGTTAGACCTAATCTAATAATAGAGGGGTTTTCAGTCTGAGAGACTGGCACGAGGTTTAGTTATCTAACCTAAGGTTTTGATGACAAGTAAAGCTATAAACAAACACAA
>BQNB010167568.1:0-13982 GCA_026074375.1 Tanacetum coccineum
TCAATTGCATACGGTTTTATAATTTTTACGTAAGTCTTTCCAAACTTGCATTTTAATACATACACGCATCCACAACTTATCCAATACCCTCATTATCCTTACTTATATATTATAACAATTATATAACCTTTCAAAATAAACTCTTTCCCTCATTTTTGTCACATAATATCAACCCTCTATATAGAGTAACCAAACAAATCCTTTCTTGCTTAAAAATCTATTTTTTTTACTTATGATAACATGGGAGTTGCAAAGCATGTAAAACAAATCTCTCACATTTCCCTCTCACACCTTGGACGTCCCTCCCCCATGTCACACCATAAGATTACACGCCTTTTCTCTGTTTAATACTACACACTTTTGTGACCTCAAAAATCCATTCAAACTTTACCACATTTGTGTTATATAAACTAAAGACGTGTGACACTTCCATTCACCATTCAAAATTCACACATACAACCTTCCTCTCATCCTAAATTTTGACAGACTTTAGGGCTTAGAACACGGGTTTTCGAAGTTAGGTTTAAGGTTTTACAAAACTAGGGTTTTTAGTTATTCTTGGGTTTAATTTGTTCACTTGAGCATCCATAAACATCCACTCCATTGTAAGCATCTTAATTGTACTTGTTTTTCATACATTATAAAACCATACATTTACAAAGAACTCCGCCCTCTTAGCTATGGTTTGACCCGCACCCGACCCGACCCAACTCCCTTATATTATAAAACCATATATTTACAAAGAACTCCGCCCGCTTAGCTACGGTTTGACCCGCACCTGGCCTGACCCGACCCAACTCCCTTTTATATTATACAAAGAACTTCGCCCGCTTAGCTACGGTTTAACCCGCACCCAACCCAACCTGACATGACCCGACCTAACTCCCTTATATATTATATAAACCTCCGGTCCAAAGGTTCTACCCGCTCCGACCATATCCGATCCACCAAGACACAGCAATACATATTAACATATAGAAGATTTAATCTCTAACGGATGTGTGTGGAATTGAGTTATAATCTCTAACGGAAAGGTATATATAGAAGATTTAATTTTCAGTTATTAGGGTAAATTATTGATGTTGCATTGTGTGAGGATTTAATTTGTGTTTTATGGGAAACAAAACGGAAAACGTCACACAAAAAAGAAGCGGGTCGAGTCAGTCATTGCATTTTTTCTGCTTTGCTTAATTATCTGTTTTTGTTTCATTGTTGGTTATTCAGTTATTGATGTTGCATTGTTTGAGTTTGGCTTTTTTTTCAATTATTGGATTATTAAGGGCTTTATTTTCATGTGTATTTTGTTTATTGAATGCATAAGCTTAAATTGTTGTTGTATATGTTGGTGGTTTATGACTGGGAGTTTGGCTTTTTTGCATTTACTGGATTACCAATGGCTTTATTTTCATGTGTGCTCTACTTATTGAATGCATAGGCTTGGATTGTTGTTGTCTATGTTGGTAGTTTACGACTGGCTAGCATTTTGTAGGTAATTGTTGTTGGGGTTTCTATGTGATACAGATTGGTTTGTAGTTGTTTTGGGCGTGGTCACTAAAAAGGTTCAAAGTTTAAGAATGGCCTTATCTTGGCGAGGCGTTTATCCTAACGCAACCATAGAGGTTTTTCCGGCTTTGTTCTGAGAGTTTTTCTCTATGGTTTGTGTTATGGAAAATTCGACCAGTGTTTGTGTGGGCGAAAGTTCACTCAATTTGATATTGTCAGGGGTTTTCCTCTATGGTTTGTGTTACGAATGTTTCGACTAGTGTTTATGTGGGTGAAAGTTCACTCAATTTGAGATTGTTGGGGTTTCTTCCCTAAATTGCGAATAGTAATTCTTATTTTCACCATGGCGGTTTGGTTATAAAAGGTTGTCATGAGTCTCTATGGGTTAGGTTAAAGTTGAGATACTCCGCATCTTGCCGAGGCGACCTATTAGGTTTGCAGCCATGGCAGGTGTATCCTCTTTTCCTCTATCGGCTTCTTATCCAAGCTTTAAACTCACATTTATGAATGTGTAGGTGGAAGCTTTGAGAACCTGATGCGGGTTAGTTCATGGTATAAGTTTACAGCTGTTTCGGATTTACGCTGATACTATTTCGATTTACTATAATATCTGAAAAGATTTTTCCCAAACCTGATGAGGTAACTTTTTTTGGCTTACGGGTTGCTTAGTTTCGCATATGGCTTCACATGTTCGGATTGCTTATATTTTGTGATTTTGCTTGAGCTAAGTGGGCTCTGTTTATGAGATCCATTTATAGAGAGGGTGAAAAACATCGAGAGAGAAGGGGGTGGGTATGTGTTTATCCCTTGTTGGATCGGGTACAAATATAATATGTGTCAGATGTGTGTTGGTGGATCAGGCGGGTAAAAAAATGAGATGGCTTGGGCAACGAGTTGTGTCGGAGTCCATCGGGTCAGAGTTCCTGGTAACTGTAAGGTTTATATTATATTATTATATAATAAGCAACTTAGAGGCAATGATGACTGCAATCTGCATTTGTGTTTTTTAGGAGCACGATTTGCGGACACCCGTATTTTGGCTGGGCATCCACACTTAGGTTGTGGTTGCAACCATGGTGCGTGTTTCGTGTTTTTCCCACAATGACAGATTTGAGCCTCCCAAATTAAACTGCGTTGCCTTTGTATGTGGCAAACATATGTATCACTGGGTCTGTTATATTACGTTGGTCGGTTTGCTGATGTTACGTAACAGGAATATGCATTTGTCTTGAGGTAGCAGTTTATTATAGGCGATGAAGATATTATTGTGTTTATGCATTTATTATTTTGCAACTCCGATAGGCTGTTGGGCTGTGGTGAGCGAAATTGACCCGTATCTTAGCGGGGCAGCACGGCGTGCTTGCAGCCATGACGGATCGCATACCCTTTTATCCGGTCCAGCACTCACAAATCTGAGCCAAACGGTTTCACATGATATCAAACATTATGTATTGTGGGTTTCTGGGTTTACCAGCTCAGACGACCGGTGACGCCGATGTTCAACACATTGCCTTAAAGGTTTGTGGAATTTCAGCCGCCATTCATTATTGATGCTTTTCGTACTTTTTTTAATGTGTTTGTACTTGCCGTGATGCTGTTCAGAAATGGAAACGGGTCGACCTGGACCTCCTTCAAGCTACAATAGACGAATCGATCAATCTGAATTAGTCTTTTGCGGCTCACAACTGCTGCCTGAATCCGGCGGACAAGATGGGAGGTCACGGGTCACGACTAATCCTTTAGATATGCCTAACTGGTTGACGGATTCCAAATCTGGTCAAAGCGGTCGTATACAAAACGTTCAAACACACCGTCGCATTGTGAAAGGTATTTGAAATGCATGAGCTATTCTTTCACTTAAACTTGTTGCCACTTTGTCTTAACTTTTTTTTGTTGCCATAAATTCCTTAGGAACCCCAGCAGACGTGCGAAGGATCTGTAAGCTGATGTGTGTGCATGATCGTGAAAACGTATCCGTTGACTTGAATAGTTTATGCTACTATTTATTTACAGGTTTGTTTTTGTAGCATTTAAAAAATCAATTAGCAAGACAAACATAATTAGTAGACATTTTTTTTCAGTAAATGATATTGTATTAGGTTAGGCTTTCAAATCAGGTACGCTTGGATTGAAGATCAACATATGCTTTCTACTTCTTTATATTGTATACACATAAACTTGATATCAATCTTTTGATATGATCTCTGGATAGGAAAATTGATTGGATTGACAATTTGGGAGTTGTCTTCAGGATCTTAAAATGTTTGTAACATTTGTTCTTTTTTTGTTTGCGGCTAATTGTCGGTTTCTGTAAAAAATTTGAACCATATTTGAAAGTTTTTGTTCAATGATTAGTGATTATGACTGACCGACAAAACTGATTTAAGTGTACAATTCTAAGCATCGACGCAATGATCTCGTGATACCGTGTGGGTAGGAAAAAAAACTCCTGCTATGCTCACGGCTAACCCAAAACGACTAACTCAAAACGACATCTGCTAACCGTCCCGCAGCGGAGCGCGGGCAAACCTACTCATTGTATACATTCCATGAAGTTTATATATCACCTATGTATGCTTGTGTATAAGAGAATTGCTTGTAAACTTGTTTTGCAAAACCCTAAACTAATGCAGTTTTTTGGGTTACCTTGTGTGCTCGTGTTAGCAACTCCAGAGTAATCTTTTAGAAAATTTCTTTTCACAGTCTTTTAATATAGTTTGTTAACTAAATTTATAGAGGTGGCCATAAAGATTAGGGTTCGTTTACATTTTTGAATGATTTTTGCAAAATTAGTGGTACATATTTGAGTTATGAACTTTGGGCGTATTTTTAAACACCTTAAGAGTAGTTTGGCATTTTTGAACACCTTAAGAGTAGTTTGACATTTTGAGCCTTTTGAAAATTTATTAGATAAGACTTTAACTTTAAACTCAGCAAGTTGAATCGACCCGTGAGGATAAATATTGAGTGAGTTATGGCCGAAACAAAACTGGTGAAACATTCTGTCCTGAAAACATCCAGACCTTCGTGTCTTGTAGGGCATATATGGTCCTTTTAAAGTTTGATTCACTTTATGAGGCTTACACTTTTTGAAAAATAACTTAAAAACCTTCAACCTAGGCTTTTGAAACACTTTATTTCAGTAGAAAATAAGTAAGATATTGCCCTGTGAAGTTGATAAAACACTTATTTCAGCATCTATTTTTGGGATACTTTTTACTATAAAACACTTGTAGGCTTGTTTTTAAAGTATAGTTTGAACTTGGAAAACCTTAGATACAAGTATATAAGGGTGATAAAAATAATTATAAAACTCATATGCATTTGGTACACTTCATATCGTAAACCTAAAGCGCCTCGTTATTAAATTAGATCGCGGTTAGGACTTGTGCTATCTTTGACCTTGCGTTATTTCCTCGATTGTATTTACTTGCTTGAGATGAGTTTTCGTAGCCCATTTTTACTTATGTTTTATTAGGGGAAAGTGATACTCAGATGATATTTTAAATGTTTTAATATTAGGAAGTGATATTTCCACAGAGGAAATTTCATACACAGAAAATTATTGTGTATTGACCAGTATACCCTTGCCATATATTTGTCAATTCTTTTACTTTTCAGTTTCATCTCACATCACCTGATACGCAGCCACGTTGATTGTATATTCATTGTTACAACCCAAAACATAAGCCCTTTACTTCATTAACCAGTGACACAAACTATATGAACATTAATATACACCCAGACTGATTGTATATTCATTATTTCCTCTTGTGAGCCATTCTTTACGGATGCACCAAGCCACCAATATCGATGACCCAACGAGCATAAAATAAAAAATTGGAGGATGCAATCAACAATGGCTTGTATAATCAAATGTAATTCATGTATGAAAAAGGGAATTTGCCCGTCGAATAACACTATCTTCTATCTTTATTGTAGCATCCTTAATCATCTCATCCATAATGACAGACACCAACCACTTCATATTGCGCACAATCAAGTACCGTTGCTGAGCACCCACCACTGCACTTTCTCTCCCTCTCAAGGTCTTAAACATCTACACACACTATATCGTGATCTGATAATATACGCATATGTCATGCGAGAAATGTTAGATACATAATGCCACCATTGGCCGTAGAAAAACACACGTTAATTCAGGTTTCAAACATGATGTGAGGTGGTGTTGGCTCGATCAAGCAAAGGCGGCTGAGAATTAGAATAGACGGATACATGGATAGGTTTGTTGTCTAGTTTGATGTACAACATGTTGGAGAGGAATTTGAAATTATCCTAAAAATATTTGGGGGCATATTGGTCAATACACTTTAATTTTCTGTGTGTGAATTAATTTCCTCCGTGTAAATATCACTTCCCTTTAATATTGTGTACATTGTTTTCATATTTCGGACAATATGTGTCTTCTGTGTGGTTATTTTGCATAACTGCTTCTGCTTCTTGATGTTCGGTTGATGCCCTTCTGTGTGGTTATTATGCATAACTGTTTCCTGAGGTTCGGTTGTTGCGTCATCTGTGTGGTTATTATGCACAACTGTTTCTTGATATTCAGATGTTGTGATCAGTGTGGTTTAGTGTTGTATATATGTTGGAACTGGTCATTTAAATACCCTAATATTACTTTAATATTTTACAAGCTACGCAACGGAATTAAATCACATATAGCATCTTATAATTAACATAAAAAAACTATAAAGGAAAACAACCTTTAGCAACCAAGCTAGTGACGTAAATGATACATCTTTGAGTACAAGCACGTGTGTAATATCGTGCGAACCAAACACCACTTCAAGTTACTAAAATAAGTAACCTCTACGTGTATCCACACTACACGGCAAACAATATCACCCGAATGCTAGTTCTTGAACCAACAAACAATAGAACACTAGAAGTAATCAAAAACCAAAAACCCCTAGAGGGTGTTTTGTTTTTGTTCGACCAAGAGGAAGAAAAGAGAGAAGAGGGATAAGAATTATGAGCTAGGTGATCCTCTATTTATACTACATGAATTAAGGTTTACCTAAATTACCTAGCTTGGAGAAAAAGCTAACTCAAAACCCAACCCACCCTTTCTTGGGCTTAGGCCAGTCGAACCAAGGGGAAACATCCCTTGGTGTTGACTTTTCAACTATTTATGGATAATTACATTTAATTGTCCATTAATTAAAAAACCTTATTCATAACGAACTAATTAACGATCGTTAGTGTTTTATCGTCGGATCATATATTAATATAAATAATAAATATATAAATATATTATTATAAACATTAATAGAATGATATCTAAGTGTAAACGTGTGTGACCCCGTAGACTCGTGTTTTTCCAGCTGTATAAATATCCGTATGACATGAGCACAAACCAACAGCTCCCACTTGCGAATGTCTCTGTCATATAATATAACATACTAACATTGACGAATAGTCTAGCAACATCATCAATGCTTCCAGAAATACCCGAGTATGCAATTTTGGTAAACAACTCAGCCTTAAATGGTTTAAGTCAGTCTTATCCCTTTGTTTCAAATACAATGTTAAATATGGATATGGATCAATAGTCATTCCATAGTTTAACGATTCTTTTTCTCGCATTTGTATTGATCTAGATCACCAAATGTAAAAAGAATCATCTTAACTACACTTTGGGCACGACCATGTAAATATCTGATCAACCCAACGAGGGGCCCAACAAGTATCTTACTCCCAAACACATGGAGGAACAAATTCTATTTTGACTAACAATTAAGTGTCCGCCATGCACTTCAAAACATCTCTGAAATTAGTCTTTATGACTACCTTTTAACAGCATAGTGGTAGACTAAAGTCAAGAAATGCTATCCATACATGCAAAACCTACTTGCATCTCAAGTCTAAGGATAAACATAACTTTCATCATGTGTGTAATGCACCCAATGATGCCGATCCATAAAGTGATTAAAATAGGTAGGGTATCCAATATTCAACCTCATTCAATAACATGTGAAGTTGGCAAAATCGTCTTTGCATATTCTCTAGAATACAACCAAACACTCACATATACCTTATCTTAACAATACTCCCATATCGTTAACTGGTAATGGATATAGCTTTAGAATGCAACAAGTCATTCATGGATTATAAACATGAAAATATATGACATAATTATTATAAATGAAAACAAGATACCACGTATATTAATTCATTGAAAATAAATAACAATCGTTTAACATTCCATTATCCAAATACTAACTAACATATCATAGATTTACATGAGACTACTAGCATGACAAATTCCAATCTCCATAGCATGCTCATAATGCTTATTGTATGGCATTGGCTTTGTAAACGGAACAGCTACGTTGTCATCTGTGTGAACTTTCTTAAGGACAATTTCACATTCTTGAATTACTTCACGAATGTAGTGATATTTCCTTTGAAAATGTCTGGCTCCCTTTAAGATTTCGGGATCATTGGCGATTGCTATTGCAGGTTCATTGTCACACATCATCTCCATAGGTCTTTTATTCGATGTCACGACACCTCCAAGTCCATCAATAAATTTTCTCATCCAGAAAGCTTCCATCGATGCTTCAGCAGCAGCAATGTACTCAGCTTCTATAGAAGACATAACAGTAGTACTTTGCTTGGCACTCTTCCAGTCCATGGCTCCACCATTAAGTACGAACACATACCCTGTTTGGGATTTGGTATCGTCCTTATTAGTTTGAAAACTAGCATTAGCATAACAAGATACTTTTAGCTCAGTTTTTGGTTTTCCCCATAAACAAGAACCATGTCTTTAGTTTTCTCAAATACTTAAGAATAGTTTTAACATCAGTCCAATGAATCTCACCAGGATTTTGCTAATATCGACTATATAAATTTTGCGCAAAGGCAACATCAGGTCTAGTGCATCTCACGTCATACATAATCGAACCTATAGCTGAAGCATAAGGAACTCTCTGCATACGTTGTACCTCATTAGGTGTTTGAGCACATTGGGACTTTCTATAGTTAGGTTTTTCTACCATTGGAGTATACCCCTTCATGGAGTTTTCCATCCTAAATTTCTTTAGGATTTTCTCCAGATAAGCACTTTGACTAAGAGCAATCAACTGCTTAGATCTATCACGTATGATCTTGATTCCAAGGATGTATGCTGCTTCTCCTAAGTCCTTCATAGAAAAACACTTACAAAGCTAAGATTAACTTCTTGCAACATTGTAACGTTATTTCCCATAAGTAATATGTCATCGACATACAAGACCAGGAATGCAACATTACTCCCACTAGCTTTGAGATATATACATGGCTCATCAGGATTTTCAGTAAAACCAATCTTCTTGATTTGTACATCAAATCTCTTATTCTAACTTCTAGATGCTTGCTTCAATCCATAGATGGAACGTTGAAGTTTGCACACTTTGTTGGGATGCTTTGGATCCACAAACCCCTTAGGTTGCACCATATATACGTCCTCGCTTAGGTGACCATTTAAAAAGGAAATCCATCTGCCAAATCTCATAGTCATAGAACGCGGTTATGGCTAAAAGAATGCTTATAGCTCTAATGTCTCCAACAGGAGAGAGGGTTTCCCCATAATCTACATCGTAGGTTTGGGTATAGCCTTTTGCTACCAGACAAGCTTTAAAGGTGTGTACATTGCCATCCATGTCAGTCTTTTTCTTGAAAAGCCATTTACTCCTAACAGTTTGACCATTAGGAGGAAGATCAACCGAAACCCAGACTTGGTTATCTTTCATGGATTGCATTTCTGTATTCATAGCGTCAAGCCATTTGTCAGATTCAAGATCTGATAATGTAGCCTTATAATTAGGTGGTTCATGAAGATCCCCTAATTCATATTCCTTAACATTATCATAGAAACCATATCTATCTAGTACTTGATGTATCTTTGCTGATCTACGAATAGGAATTTTAACATTTTGGGGCTCGACCTCAGTGGGCACGACCTCATCATGTATTTTGCTAGTATTTTTAGAAGGTTATGTATTATCTTCATGAATTAATTCAAGTCCTACGTACTCCCACTGCTTCGAGAAGTCCATGAATCCCACTTACTTCTTGTACCATGAGATTATTCTCAAAGAACTCAGCATTTCGAGCAACAAAAATTTTGTTCTCAAGTGGATAGTAGAAGTAGTAACCCATCGTTTTCTTTGGGTATCCTACAAAGATACATTTATGGATCTGGAATCAAGTTTGTCAAGCGCATCTCGTTTTACGAGTTCCTCACAACCCTAAAACCCTTAAGTAGGACAACTTGGGAGCTTTCCCATGCCATATTTCATAAGGCGTCCTTTCAACCTTCTTGGTTGGAACCATATTGAGAATGTGAGCTTCAAACTCAAGAGCATATCCCCAAAAGGATTTTGGCAGAGTTGTCAGATTCATCATGGATCAAACCATATCAAGTAAAGTTCGATTCCTCCTCTCAGACACCTCGTTATATTGCGTTGTATAAGGTGGAGTAAGTTGGGATACAATACTACAACTTTTCATGTGATTAACAAACTCATGACTTAGGTATTCGCCTCTTCGGTCAGATCGAATAGCCTTTATCTTCTTACCGAGTTGATTTTCAACTTCATATTAAAAGACCTTAAATGTTTCAAATACCTCATGTTTATGTTTCATCGGGTAAACATAACCATAACGGCTAGAATCATCTATAAAGGTGATGAAGTAACTAGCACCCTCTCTTGACATAATTTTAAAAGGGCTACATACATCAGTGTGTATAAGTCCTAATAGATGCTTAGCTCTTTCCACTTGATGTGGAAAAGGCTTGCGCGCCATCTTCCCAGATATACAAGACTTGCATTTCTCAAGAGATTCATCATGAGTGGGTTACAAGATCCCATCACGTTGAAGCTTGTCCATGTGTTTCTTGTTTATATGACCAAGACGACAATGCCATGGATAAGAAGAGTCCAATGCATGTTTGGCTCTTTTGTTGCTAACCTTATACATAGAACTATCATTTGGATAAAGATTATGCATATCTATTTCATAAGTACCATCATGTGGAATTGTATTAAAATAAAACACATTATCTTTCGAACAGAAATACCATAATTCGTAAATGTATGAATATAATCATTGTTAACCAAACGAGAAATTGAAACAACACCTTAGTAATAGTAGGTGTGAAATAATAGTTGTCTAATACAATTATTAAACCACTAGGAAGAATTAAATCAAAACTTCCAATAGCTTCAACGGTTGCACGCATTCCATTGCCCACATACAGACTTAAAGCTCCATGTTTCAACTTTTTGCTTCCTCTAAGACCATGCGAAGTATTCCACAATCCGTATCTTACACCCAAGTCTTATTAGGAAAAGCATAGAGTTCTATAGTGAAGATACCTGAAATACTAGCGATGCTAGCATTCTTTCTCTTCTTCAACTCAGCATGGTAGGATGGACAATTCCTCCTCCAGTGACCCACCTCATGACAATGGTGGCAGACAGAGTCCTTTGCTGGATTATCTCTCGTAGGCGACGGTGGGATCTTAGGCTTGGGAGCATAAGCAAGCTTAGTCTTTCCCTTGTCCGTACCCTTTGCCCCTCTCGGCTTCTTGATGTGTGCTAAAACACTAATAAACGAACTAATAACACTAAAATATGCTTAATTATATTGCAAATATGTTTGTTTTGTGTTGTTATGTCTTGCAGGTACAAAGGATTGAAAACGAAGCAAAAACGGAGACTTTCAGTTAAGATTTGAAGACGTTTATGCGTTTTTCGAGATCAAGACGAAGTCGTTAATATTTCCCGAGCATGCCATTGGAAAGAGCACAAAAATTCAAGTCCAACGGTGCCTTCATCTCTTATTGGGCTGGTCCGACGCCATTTATATGGGTCAGACCGACCCAAACTTATTAAAGCTCAAGTTTCTACCACTTTTATACATATTCCAGCCTAAGATTGGAGTGTGCTCAGCCCAGAAACAGAATGACAAAAAAGGCCCAATTCAAGAAATGATATCCAAGCCCAAGATTCAACTTAGTCAAAATTTAGTACTTCTGCGTATTGAAAATGTAAGGATAAAAATGAGTAGGGGCAACATCTTTGATATCTTTCCATCTTATCTCTTTTTTCGTTTCTGTCTTTTCTTTTTCATTTTTTACATTTGTAGTTTAGATTAGAGATTAGCAGTAGGTTAGATATTTTAGTAGCAGTTAGATTTAGGTGTAGGTTATAATTCTATTATTTAGCTTTTATTTTCGATCTATGTAACGGTTTGAATTTTATGTTTAATGATTTCGGGATTGATCGATTGAAGTGGGTTGCCAGTCTCTTTCATTTGTAATGTTTCTATCATTTATGGAAGTAAGTTTTGAGAATGGTTTTAGGAAGATTGTAATTGATGACTCGAATTGTTTGAAGGTTATCGAACAGGTTTAGTATTTGTTGGTTTATGACTCGTTTGTTGTTTGTTTTGAAGGGTGACTTATTTTTCCAGATTTTTGCTATTGATTTGTATCGTATGCTGTTTGGAGTCAAAAAAGAATAAGGAGTAGCTTTAAAAAGGATATCTTGGCATTCTTATCTTGGGATATGATTCACTTTTTAGAATTAGATAAGAGTAGTGTAGCAATAGGATGATAAAATGGAGCAGTAGCATAGTGTAGGAGAAACAATTCATGGTGGATCCATTCTTTCTTTCTTTTTCGTATTAGTTATGCTCTTACGTAGATTCGAAATTCAAGCAGATTTGGGTATTAGTGTATTCGATTAGTTTGGTTTAATATTGGAGCTTATGGATGTGGGTTTAAAGCTTATGGAGATGGGTAGTTTGGTATTCGCTATTATGTCGTCTCGCTCGTTATTAATCCAAATGGTGACCTCTAGTACGGGTTTCATCTTTACATTATCTCTTTATTTTTCCCTATCTTATTGCCATGCTTAATTTTGTCCTTATTATTGTTGTTTTATCCGTTTCTCGTAGTGTAGTTATGCTTATTAGCGAGTAAATTTTCATATGCTTGTTAAGTGAGTTGCGATAAGTGAATTAAGTGTGGATTAAAAAGAGACTTGTTGATTAATAATTTTTGGATTATTTAGATTTCTCATTTGATTATTTCGAAGGGCAAAAGCCGAAGAGATAGTCAAACATCAAATCTAGTAATTAATACTTATATAAGATATTGTCTTCAAAATAAACCAACGTTGTGAGAAAATAATATTTTTACGGGTATTGATTCGTCATCATTTAAAGTAATTTGTACCAAAATAAAAGATTATTTTCAATAACAACCAACGTTGTGAGAAAACAGTTTTTTAAACGGGTACTAATTCTTTATTATCTCTTTCTTTCACATTTAATGATCTTTTCGCCTCACTTGACAGACATATCCGTTTTAGTTATATCTTAGTAGTAATTTAGCTTATTTATATAAATAGTATTAAAACCAAAACCAAATCACAAAGATAATCAAGCATCAAACGAAAAACATTAACGTAAATCTCAATTCAATTCTCGCCGTAGATACGACACCCGGAAGATTAATTATTACTTTCCCTAAAGTAGTTTTTACATATATACGGGAAATACTTATATATTACTTCAACACGCGTTTAACGTTTTATCAAAATGGCGTCGTTGCCTGGGAGGATTGTACGATTTTTACGTGGTGTTTCAAGTTAGTGCCTTGAAGGTCCTTTCTTTGGAAAGTTTATTTTCGTATTTATAAAAATTATAAAAATCCAAAAATATTTTCTTTTTCATTTTATTTTTCTTTTATAAATATTAAAAATACCAAAAATATTTTTATTTTTATTTTTATTATCTTAATAAAAATCTAAAAATATTATCCTTTATCCTCTTATTTCATTTAATTCTTATCTTCTTTACCCTCTTATCCGTTTAATTCTTCGTCATGTCTTCGTATAACCATTCTGGTTGCTTGTGGTGCGGAGGTCCGTTTAATAGAGGAAACTGTCCGGGCTGTAGCAGTATAGGATCTGAAAATGAGTTTGTCTATGACTGTTAGGAATATTGTAATAGTTAGTTACTACTAGTAGGTATGTAGTTCCTACTGGTAGAGTATAAGTTTCTACTGGTAGGTATGTAGTTCCTACTGGTAAGGATAACTTCATAGTTAGTGCTGGCAGACCAAATATGGTTCCTGCTGGTAGAACAATAGTTAGTCCTGGTAGTATTATATTTGGTCCGGGTTAGTAGTATAGTTATTTAGTGATAAGGATATGCTTGAGCTATCTTAGGAAATGATAGTGCATATCTCTTTGATGCATTTTGTGTAACAGGCGGTTAGGATTTCAGTAGTATATAAGAAACCCAACCCACGGCCATAGAAGGGGTAACCGATCCAGTAAGCACAATTCTCCTTATTCATTAATAGAAATCCATAGAAGGATCTTTTAGTTTTATCAGTCCTGTTCTTCTTATTAGTTGTGTTTATATTCCAGGTAGACATTAGCTTTTCTAAGCAA
>BQNB010167569.1:0-13982 GCA_026074375.1 Tanacetum coccineum
AGGATTTGTATGTGTGTTTTAGAATCGATGATACGCCTCTTATGCTTTAAAGGGTTGTTCTAAACTGTGTTTTATTAGAGTTTATAGATATAGATAGATTGTATATCAAAATGTACAACATCTTAAGAATGAAAAGAGATAAAACATATCAAACCTGGTTAATCTTCCTCAATCACATTCTACCTACAAAAATAAATTATAAAATAATCAATCGAAACATATCATATATTTAAATCGAAACAAATAATCGTAATTTGTAACACATAATTCAAAACCCAAAATATTTAAATTAAATGGATACATACCAAGAAAATCAAGAAAGTTGTATGAGTGAATCAGATGATGTATAAGAGGATTTGTATGTGTGTTTTAGAATCGATGATACGCCAGAAGAAACTGTTTTATGTTATTTTTTGAATTTTGAATCGGTGGAAGAGTGAATTGGTGATTCGAAATTGCAAGTGATTTTGAATTAATATAGGAGGTATAGAAGAGTATTCCAGAAGCTGTTACGAATCATTTATTGCTTAACAAAAATACATTTTTTAAATCGGTGGAGGTTTAATAGATGTTTGAATCTTTCTTCATACGTTTGACTTTTTGAATAAGGAATTCAATTGATGCATTAAAAATATATTTTCTTTTAATTTTTTTTAGAGTTATAATTTAATTGATGCATTAGTAGTTGTACAATACTAATTTAAATAAGGAATTCCACATCAGAATTTTTTTTGCGGTAATTAATAGGTGTGCTTTAAAGGGTTATTCTAAACTGTGTTTTATTATATAGTATAGATACGTGTTCCTCCCTAACAAAAACCAGCCCGACAACTCTCACATTCCAGAAGATACATCACCAAATTTTTTTCACATTTAACTCATCTCATCTCTCATCATAACGCAGATTTTGTTGTGGGGTTGTGACGATTGTTAGGGTTTGCTTCTTCAGTGATATGATTGCATACGCTGACTTTGTTGTGGGGTTGTCACAATTGTTGTGGTTTGGTTCTTGAATGATATTGTTTACTCATGGGGTTAGTAAATCTTTAATTTCTATTTAAATTGAACAATCCTCTTTATTAGGGTTACCGGGGTTAGGGTTTTGTGGTTTATGTTTTTTGTGATTGTTAGGGATAGAGTCAGACACTTAGCATATTAATATTGTTGTTATTGTTGTACTCTTAATATTAAAGAGCAGGATTGTATCCCCAATGCTCATTATGTTGTTATTGTTGTTGTTGTTGATGATGGTAGATTTTTTTAACATGTTGTTGATATTAGAGAGTCGAGGTTATCCGCATCTTGGCGGGGCAAATTGTTAGATTTGCAGCCATGGCGGCTTCACCCTTCTCTTTAGCTGCGGATTCGTGGCTCAGGATTCATACAACTGTATCCATTTGTCGAGTGGTGCATCGATCTCTTTGTTGCCACCATTCATGGTGCGTGGTGTAATTGATTGGTGTGTCACGGTCACCAGATTAGGTCGGTGACTGACCTGATCAAAGAGAATGCAAATAACAGGTTGCATTATTGATCTAAATATCTTTTGGTGATGCATCTTTTGGAATGTGAGAGTTTTTGCTCTTAACTTGGGTTGCCTTTTGTTAAGGAGAGACATATATGTAATGCGTGTTTCCTGGCACGTGTTTATGTTGTTGCTTTGAAACCACAGTTGTAAAAGGGTACAGCTGCAAATTAGCAGCACTATCTGATGTCGCCGATTACTTCGTTGCCACTGTCGACGATGTGTGGCGTTATTGATCGACGTGCGACGTTTTGAATGTGATGATGATATGTGAGCTTCCCTAAGCGAATTCGATTAATTTGGACGATGTGCACCTTGGCGTGACAAGCTTGCTAAGCTTGCAACCATGACGGCCATATCTTCATATCCGATTTCTCACTTATCTGAGCCTCAAAATAATAAAATAATTACTTTCTCCGTTCCCTTTGAGTGAAAAGTTAATGGCCGACGTGTAAGAAGACGCCTTTTGAAAGCATGCCTCATACTGAGTTTCTTTGTTGCGAAGTAGAAACACTGTGATTCCTATTGACTTGATCGGGCTATGCTGGCAACATCCTCTGTTCAGGTGTCCCGGTTTCTGGAATGACCACGAAGATGTAAGCTACATTCTTTAAACCTTGACCCTTTTTTACTTTTGTTATTTTAAATTTAAGCTATCAGTATGGTTAGCGTTTGCATATCTAGGTATGCTCATTGCATAGTTTAAAAAGCCTCGACAAGTATATAAAATGGATTTAATGCCTAAAAGACCCTACACATGTTTTTTTGAATAGTTTTAAAAATAGAATAGTATACCTTATTGACTCCTTGGACCATACCCGCCGGACCATACCCGCTGAACCATGATCCCTGAACCATAAGCCCTAAAAAACATCAGCAGCTACTGCCAAAGTTGACAAGTGACAACCATAAAAGTTTTCAGTTGGATACTGGGTCAAAACGCGAGTATTTCATGTGGGTTGGATTGAGTTAACCATTATCACAGTCATTTTCGTATATCCAAACACTCCATTTGTATAGCCGAAAGAAAAGAATCAGGCACACACCATTGTAATATATATTTGTTCGTTTGCAGGTGACGACGCCATTTCTTTTTAACTTGATTCCTGCGGTTGCACATCTTGGAGTATTACCAGGTCGAGGGAGGTGGGTCATGTTGTGGTGTCACAATGGATATAGTATATTGATATGTGGTTATAGTGGATTGTGATTGTTCAGGTTTTCTAATATTTCACTGCATTGAGTAACTCATCTCCATATTAATGGTCTTTGTTTCAGTGAGTATTTGCTCCTAATTGATTTGTCTTGATGTTTGCAGCAAAGTTGTGAGGACATCTATTGCACAAGTGTTGACTATTATTCCATAGACACAAAAGGCAAAGCTCAGGGAAGCTTACAAGAACAAGATCGTCCCAAGAAAACCAAAGCTATCTGTTTTGGTAATACTTTATAGATTATAACCCATATTGTATAAACAAGTTTCTAATAAATGAAAGTCAAAAAAATTAACATCTGATCAGAAGTAAATGATTTCTAATTTGTATACACTTTTAGGTACGTGTTTCGTTCCCCTTTTCTCTTTTACATTAACAAAACACACACACACACAGACACAAACCAAACGGTGGGTGGCAGTGTATTTGGTGTGTTTTTCATTTAGATACATGAACCAAAAAATATAATATTACTGCATCTAAAGTAATTGTTAGATTTGGGGTTTCATTTTGGGGGAACCATCCACTATCTTTCTGCCTTATATCAAGAGTGATGCCTTTTTCGATTAGTTAGATGGTGCTAAGAGTGGTGAAAATTAAGTGGCTAATCAAAATCCCGAAACATGAAGAAAGGTACATATATGCCTTTTTAATCTTATTTTTTTCAAATTTAGCAATTATTATGACTTATACATATGAAAATTTTGAATTTTGAAATTAGTGTTTTGTCATGAATTGGGGTTTTTGTTAATTTTGTTTTTTAATTGATTTTAGAGGTTTTTTTATAAACTTTGGTTTTGCTTAATTGAGCTTATGACTTTTTCATATGGCTAATCAAAATCCCGAAACATGAAGAAAGGTACATTCAATGCGTTTATAAAAAACTCGGGTGACCCGTTTCTTATCTTTCCCTCCGTGTCTCTCTCTTCTCTCTCATTTTGCATACACATGATTTGAAGATGTTTGGATTAGCTTATTTTCCAGCTTATCAGCTTATAATGTTCATATGATTTGTTTTTGTTTTGTCTTATTTGACATGATTGTTTTATGGTGTTCAGGTTTTTTATGAGAATCAATGTGCCTTGAGAGAGATGGAGATACAATGTGGGAAATACTTGCGAATGGCTATTGTTATATTTAAAGCCATGTAACTATGGCGGGGCAAATTATTATATTTGCAGGCATGTACTGCATTTATGGATGATTTGCTAATTTAGGAGTTGAAAATGCAATAAGTCGTTCGATCATTAAGGGTGAAAGCGACCCGTATCTTGACGGGGCATCACGAAGTCGTGTTTGCAGCCATGGCGGGTCGGCTACCCATTTATCCGGTCCCACATTCACAAATCTGAGCTAATCGGTTTGCTCAGGATTCATACAACTGTATCCATTTGTCGAGTGACGCATCGTTCTCTTTGTTGCCACCATTCATGGTGCGTGGTGTAGTTGATTGGTGTGTCACGGTCAGCGGATTAGGTCGGTGACTGACCTGACCAAAGAGAATGCAAATAACAGGTTGCATTATTGATCTCAATATCTTTTGGTGATGCATCTTCTGGAATGTGAGAGTTTTTGCTCTTAACTTGGGCTGCCTTTTGTTAAGGAGAGACACATATGTAATGCGTGTTTCCTGGCACGTGTTTATGTTGTTGCTTTGAAACCACAGTTGTAAAAGGGTACAGCTGCAAATTAGCAGCACTATCCGATGCCGCCGATTACTTCGTTGCCACTGTCGACGGTGTGTGGCGTTGTTGATCAACGTGCGACGTTTTGAAGCAGTTTTTATAAGGTGATAACCATACCGGTTCTAAAAGGCTGTGATGATGACATGTGAGCTTCCCTAAGCGGATTCGATTAAATTTGGACTATGTGCACCTTGGCGTGGCAAGCTTGCTAAGCTTGCAGCCATGACGGCCATATCTTCATATCCGATTTCTCACTTATCTGAGCCTCAAAATAATAAAATAATTACTTTCTCCGTTCCCTTTGAGCGAAAAGTTAATGGCCGGCGTGTAAGAAGACGCCTTTTGAAAGCATGCCTCATACTGAGTTTCTTTGTTGCGAAGTAGAAACACTGTGATTCCTATTGACTTGATCGGGCTATGCTGGCAACATCCTCTGTTCAGGTGTCCCGGTTTCTGGAATGACCACGAAGATGTAAGCTACATTCTTTAAACCTTGACCCTTTTTTACTTTTGTTATTTTAAATTTAAGCTATCAGTATGGTTAGCCTTTGCATATCTAGGTATGCTCATTGCATAGTTTGAAAATCCTCGACAAGTATATAAATTGGATTTAATGCCTAAAAGAACCTACACATGTTTTTTTGAATAGTTTTAAAAATAGAATAGTATACCTTATTGACTCCTTGGACCATACCCGCCGGACCATACCTGCTGAACCATGATCCCTGAACCATAAGCCCTAAAAAACAACAACAGCTACTGTCAAAGTTGACAAGTGACAACCATAAAAGTTTTCAGTTAGATACTGGGTCAAAAAGCGAGTATTTCATATGGGTTGGATTGAGTTAACCATTATCACTATCATGTTCGTATATCCAAACACTCCATTTGTATAGCCGAAAGAAAAGAATCAGGCACACACCATTGTAATATATATTTGTTCGTTTGCAGGTGACGACGCCATTTCTTTTTAACTTCATTCCTGCGGTTGCACATCTTGGAGTATTACCAGGTCGAGGGAGGTGGGTCATGTTGTGGTGTCACAAGGGATATAGTATATTGATATGTGGTTATAGTGGATTGTGATTGTTCAGGTTTTCTAATATTTCACTACATTGAGTAACTCATCTCCATATTAATGGTCTTTGTTTCAGTGAGTATTTGCTCCTAATTGATTTGTCTTTATGTTTGCAGCAAAGTTGTGAGGACATCTATTGCACAAGTGTTGACTATTATTCCATAGACACAAAAGGCAAAGCTCAGAGAAACTTACAAGAACAAGATCGTCCCAAGAAAATCAAAGCCATTATACTAAAGGGCAGGATTACCAAATCGAGGTCATTCAATGCGTTTATTAAAAACTCGGGTGGCCCGTTTCTTATCTTTCCCTCTGTGTCTCTCTCTTCTCTCTCATTTTGCATACACGTGTTGGGGTACGTGTTTCGTTCTCCTTTTCTCTTTCACATTAACAAAACACACACACAGAGACACAAACCAAATGGTGGGTGGCAGTCTATTTGGTGTGTTTTTCATTTAGGTACCTGAACCTAAAAATATAATCTTACTGCATCTAAAGTAATTGTTAGATTTGGGATTTCATTTTGGGGGAACCATCCACTATCTTTCTGCCTTATATCAAGAGTGATGCCTTTTTTTGATTAGTTTTGATGGTGTTAAGATGTGGAAGATTAAGGCTAATCAAAAACCCAAAACAAGAAGAAAGGTACATATATGCCTTTTTAACCTTATTTTTTTCCAGTTTAGCAATTATTATGACTTATACATATGAAAAAATTGAATTTTGAAATTAGTGTTTTGTCATGAATTGGGGTTTTTGTTAATTTCGTTTTTTTAATTGATTTTAGAGGTTTTTTTATAAACTTTGGTTTTGCTTAATTGAGATTATGGCTTTTTCATATGGCTAATCAAAATCCCGAAACATGAAGAAAGGTACATTCAATGCGTTTATAAAAAACTCGGGTGACCCGTTTCTTATCTTTCCCTCCGTGTCTCTCTCTTCTCTCTCATTTTGCATACAATTAAACGTAATCTAAATCGAAACCCCATCTGTAAATATTGTGGTCAAAAAAAACGGACTCTGTGCTTTGATTTTTTAGTCATTCTTTGTTGAACATTCAGTGACCCAGATGTATATGCGTGGAGGGGTTTAACTTACAAACGTCAAGGTGAAAGAAGTTATGATTCTCTGGCTAACTACTCAAATATTATTTTGTTTTCAATTTAGATGCTTACTGCGTCATCTTTCTAAATAGTACTGTAATCGGTTACGTAAACGGTTTTTTAGTAAGGATTCAGGTGTTGGCAAATCTATGAGGAATTGGAGCACAAAAGAAGGAAGTATTCATACAAAGAACTCGTAAATCAAGAAAATTGATGGAAGGAATCTGTAAATTAAATATTCAGGTTCACATCCTTGTCTAATATAAAGTTAAAAGATTTATTCAACTGTCAAGACTACTTCGCAACAATGAAGCATACGAATTGGATCCTTGCGTTGGTCGATAGATTGGTTACTGAAATGAGTTAATAGAAATGGGAAAACAAATGTATGCGCACATGTGTGTAACACACTTCTATTGTTCATAGTCATGAAATATCCGATCATCAGTCGAGTATGCGAGCCGTTTCTTATGATCCAATATTGTGGACATCAACACACTAAATGTGTACTTATGCTGCAGTTCTAAGCTCTCGTCGAAATGCGCGGCACATACACTCTCGACTTCTACAAACGCTCTGTCGCGAAAGAAGCGGGTATCAAACACTATAAATATTAAAGGCAGAACTCGGATCGAGTTGCCCGGTTGACCCGACTAAAGCATTTAATGTTCGGTCGAGCCTACGACCCGACCCATTTTTTAAAGGCAGAAATTTAATGCGGGTTGCATGGGTTGCATTCAATGCCCGGGTCGACACAGTTGCATTTAATGTGTTGGTTGACCCCAACCTAGTGCCCGCTCTTTTAAAATTACGAACAATAGCCCCCTCGAATCTACGAAATACCCCTCGCAGCATTATCTTACATTATGAAAAACTACCTTCATTTTTAAAAATAAAACTAAGCGCGGGTTACAAACCTCGTTTAAGTTATAAAAAATAAATAAAAAAATTGGGCCGGTCCAAAGTGAGAGCCCAGACCCAAATCATTGTACAGTAGAAGCACTGTAGCTTCTACTGTACAATGCAAAATGTATGTTTTATAATAGTCACATAAGAAAGTCCAAATTAATGTTCAACCATGTTAAATCAATACAAATAGTGACAAAGGCATAGTATATCATTTCCTAATATGTTTTCCAACTCAAGTGATTCTGAAGACAAAAAAGCATTAAACAATCAGTTAATAAATAAAAAATGAAACCATGTTTTTCCTTATTGGAGAATGTTTGCTAAAGTATAAAAAAAATGGATTCAAATTAGATAAAATTAAGCTAGCATCTATATATATAGGAGTAAACTTTAAATAAAGAACAATTCTATTGTAGTAACTTGTAACTCAACTAAGAAAAGTATAAGATATAAAGGAAAAGATAGAATAAAGAACTGATGAAAAGATAAGTTTATTCACATTTCTTCTTTAAATTTGATACAACTTAAAATACATTTATTAAGCACACAAATCAAGCTTTTCACATCTATTGGGTTTTAGTCCCTTGATACTTTTCTTGTGAAGTAAAAAAGAAAAATAAAGCCTGCCACTAAACACCCCATTTACATTTCCTGTTTTTTCTGAGAGGCAAAAGTAGGAGGATAAAAAAAAGCAACTTTTAATATTAAATTCTAATACGAAAAATAATTATTAATACTTAATTTCTTCAAGAGTTGGTTTGATGGCTAAAGAATGTTTAAGATCACCAATGTGAAGAGTGTGTTCACCCATTGGAACCCTTCTGATACCAAATTGGTCAACTACACTTAAGTGTTTGCACACATGTAGGTCAAGTGCAACTCTTTGTAGCCCACCAGCCACCACATGGACCTTTTGGAAGGCCACCAATTGCTTGTTGGTGGCCCATTTTCCTTTTGGTGGGCTTGAGAACACCATGACGGTATGGGTCCCGTCCATGGTTCCCGTATTCTCTACATCGATGTGTAGCGCCGTGTAGAGCGCGGAACATTTTGTGTGTGATACTCGGACCCCATTGGTTAGGGTTGTTGCGTTGTTGTTCTCAAGATGGACTGATAGCATGGGAACCGAGAGCAATGTTGGGGCTTGAGCTATGGAATTTCGGAAACTTGTATAGCTTAGACCGTGCCCAAATGGATAGATCACGGGCCCTTTGTAAAACCGATACGTCCGACCTGGGTAGTTGTGGGCAGGGTCAGCCCTCATTCCCATATTTGTCATTGGTACCTTAGCCAAATACTCCTGTGGGTACCATGTCATAGGCAATTTTCCTCCTGCAAAATATTCACAAAAATGTCATGGAAAGGAAAACTTATTCAGGTACATTGGCGATTGGCCTTTAACAGGCCCAAATACGTATCTAAGCCTATAGAGTGTAAATGAAATGTTTGTAAGCTTTAGATCTCTAATAACCTGGATTGGTTGTTCCAAACAAAACATCAGCAATAGCCGTTCCACCAGCTTGCCCGGGATACCCAGCCCAGATGATAGTCGTAATTTTAGGGTCGTTTTTTGCGAATCTAACGTCCATCGGGCCACCAGACATAATGACTAGAACAACTGGGCCTCTCGAAGACTTTGCAACTCTTGAAATTAGCTCTTGTTGATGTCCTGGAAATAGTATGTTGGCCCGATCTTTTGCTTCCCTTTCCATAGATTGATCAAGGCCCATAACTAACACGGTTGCATCTGCTTGTCGGGCAGCTCCCTCAGCCGCGCCAATTAATCGGTTATTGTTACAACTCACATCACTACACCCGGCTTGGTGAATTGTCTTAACATATCTTGATATACCTTGTAAAGGTGTGGTATAGCCACAAGCAATTCCTAAAATTTCCAAAACAGATAAGATTTTTACCTTTCATAGAAAGTATAGATTAACTTTTTCTTTTACTACTTACCCGCATAGTTGCCTATCATGGTGACGGTAACATCAGAATTAGGCCCGATGACAGCAACAGTACGATGTCGTGCTGTTGACAATGGTGGGCCATGCCCGCGGTTATCTAGAAGGACAATGCCTTGACGGGCTGCTTCTAAAGCTAGTTCATTACTTGATGCTAAACAAACATCCGGTATCCCTAAGTTTGCATATGGTTGTCTTGGCCCATCAAACATGCCTAAACGCATCTGAATTGCGATGGTGTTAACCAAGGCCCCATCAACATCAGCCTCTTTCAATTTCCCTTGTTTTATCGCCCCTTCCGTGTAAATCGCCAAAAACGGGCCACAGTCCAAATCAAGACCTATAACAAAATGAACTCGAATAAGCATAACCTAGAAAACAAAATAAAATTCCAAGTGTTAACAATTTTGACCCAAACCTGCTTTGATGCTCTCGGCAGCTGCATCTTCTGGTGTAACCGTGTAATGTTGACTCGTATACATTACACCAACTGAATCACAATCCGACACGATGTATCTAGTTTTCAAAATTAAAAATCGTTAGAAATAGTTCCAAAAACCCAAAAATATTGAACCATTGTTTCTGAAATTAAGTGTTTTATAAGTAGTACCCATTGAGGCGCCACTCCCCACGGATCGTGTTCTTGAGAAGATTCGAGTCTGCACAAGTAGGCTTCCCATTGACTTGATTGTATGAACACATTACACTAGCAACTTTGCCTTCCAAAACACAAGCCTTAAAAGGTACATTATATGTGTCCTCCAAATCTTGTTTACTCACCTGCAAAAATTTTATTTTTAGCAGTTAGCCTTTTATGACTCGAAACAAAACCTCTGTTAACGAGGTGTCCCTGAAATGTTCCTTATATGATCCTGAAAGATTTGAACTATTGGTTTCATGGTTATGCAATCACTCTCTATAAATTTATGCTGAAAGTCGTATATATTTTTTTCATGACTCAAATAGGTCCAATATAATTCCTAGCAACTATATTTTGTATTCTAGTTAAAAAGGAGTGAACATAAAGTTGTATTTTTCACTTCAACATGTAAGATGAAGCATTTTGTAGCTAACATATGCCACTTTTTTATAGCAAGGTATTAAAGAAAGCCATGTTTTTTGTTACGTCTAAAAGACTACATCTTGAAAGTTTCTACAACTATGTGTGAGACACTACTTTTTGTATTAACAAAAAAAAGAAGAGTAGAAAGTTGGATTTTTCGTTTCAACAAATAAAATTTGGACTTTTAGGCACACATGCCACTTTATGTGACGCAATTTGGACAAAATTTTGTGTGGATTTCACTCTCCTATGGTCCTTGTTTTTCTAGAACACTAAACTATTTCTAGAAAACAAGTTCAGGAAAATTAGCAAATTTATTAGAACATTCAAAATTCTGCTTTTTCTTGGTTTAGTTATACATGTCACTTTCTTGCTTTTTCTTGGTTTAGTTATGCATGTCAAAGACAACATCTTTTAATAGTGCATTTTTTTTAACAATGGTTGAAACTTATTTGTCACCAAGTTAGTAAAAAAAAAGTAGGTTTTTTTTTTTTTGTTTCCAATGAACTAATGGCAAGGTCTTAAGCAGATTTATCTTTATGACCAAATTTAGCAACCCTGCATCAATTTTTGTGACTATTCTGGAAAAAGCTTTATCTTTGCTTTCAGTGCGTTAAATGAAGTGAACTTTTTTTACTTTCCCGTGAAAACACTATTATTGACCAAGTAAAAGAATTATACAACTGGACTAACACAAAGTTGATAATTGAAATTTGAAATGATACAAAGTAAGAATAATTTAGCTCCGAATGACAAGGACTAGTTTTTCATAGGAAGGGTGAACAATTGTTGTTAGAAATATTATGTTGAATTTGTATATTTGGGTTTGAATGTTATAAAAAAATAATAACCAATTCTGGTCGAGAGAAAAGTTCGTTATTTTGTTATATAAGGTGTTAATTAGGGCATGGCCACTTTTGTGTGACTTGAAAAAGGATATGTCATTCGGCAAAAAGATTAACTAAGAGTACCTTGGCATTGAAATGAAAGCGATCAACGCCATTCCAATTATCAAGATCATACGCGGTATAATGTTTGCAACAAGCCGCGACCTTCAATCTATTACCCACGTTACCTTGAAGTCCTCTAACATATCTAACAGCGTACCGAGCAGATAATGCTGGATCTTCTCCCGGTGTTTCTTGACCACGACCCCACCTAGGATCTCGGAAAATATTCACATTTGGGCTCCAAAACGTTAGCCCTGCCTTTCCTCCATTATACATTGCTCGTGCTTCATTTGATACCACCTATAGATTTTTTTTACGAGTATGTCAAGCAAGGATGTGCATCTTTTAAGTTGTACACTTGTACGTTAAGACACAATATGTTTTAATTTTTAAAGCTACAAATCTTAAGTTTACATATATATTACACTTATCAAACAAAAGATATACTAGTAGGTCTTATAACAACATATAAATCCATTTATTTGTTACTAACATAACGAGCCACCATGAAAAAACAAATATATTTTTTTTTTTGTCAATCTACAATGAGTAGTAGTACAGATATTACCAAAAAGTGAGGAATCTCCAATCTAAATAGCTTTTATATATTTGCATAAAAGTACCAATTAATTCGGTTGTTATGACAAAGTGTATCATTAATAATAATTGAAATGTTTAAAGATTAGGGACCTTTTTAGAAGATGGGTAATAACTTATTATAGTGAAAGAGACCCTACAATTAGGTTAGAAGCCAACTAAATGGTCCAATGGTGGTCATGCGATATCAATAGCATGGGCTATAAACATGCCCCAAAAACCACTTGTTTTAAAAGGGAACATGACAGCTTGTGCTACCAATATCCACAAGCTATTCTTCTAATTATCTTATTTTTGGCTTATGCTCTTTCGTTATAATGGCTTATACAATATTTAAATACTTATATTCTATAATAAACAAATGAAAATTGTCGTTTTCAATGTCCACATCTAATAGAGATTTATTTTGTGATATCTAATCGTAACTCTTTCATTGGTTCTGGTTCAAAGCTTGTTGTACCACAATTAAACTGTGATGACAGATAAGATGTTTTTAGGAACAACGTCTAATCGTATGTTGCCCTTCAAGTGATTTGAAAAGATGTCTTTGCCGTTAGCATACGTAAAGACGATAATACCCTTACGTAAGTGGTAAAACATGATAATGTATGCTAGCTTTGCTTATAAGGAATCCATGTCTAGGTTTGAAAAAAATGAAAATTTCCTTTTATAATTTGTTTTTTCATATGGTAGAATGCATGCATGTCTTTGGGCACTAACATATGTGAATGGGCAAAAGTGAATAATGAAAATTAAAATCTTTTTTGCAATTCTGTATAAATAGTCGGATAATAGGTACACTATATCTCCACTAGTTTTACTACCCCTATATTCTTACCTTCAAGTCACATGCAATTAAAAAACACAAATCTGTGACAAAAACAGGCCCTGTTTTAGTGGCAGTAAAATTTGGATATCATGTGACTAGTGAATGTGACCACAGTTGCACTAGCACCAAAATTCATGTAAAAAATAATTACTTAATATGCTTAACCAGTACGTATGCAAACAATGATTCTGCTTTATTAATTTACACATACATAAATAGTTTTGTCACAAATTCATATTCTCGACTTTTATCGTAGTTCAGTTTTGTGTTTCCCTTTTGTAAAGGATGAACGAATATAAATCTTTGAGAGACTTTTCATCAATGACATGCTGTTTATGATTTGATATGTGTTATATAATGACATTTCGCTTTAATAACCACAATGATCATAAAACTAATAGGCCATACATGGTTAACTTAGCAATATAGAGGTTGTTATTATCATAACTAAGATGTGATACGTATCAAGTTGAGCCCGTGTCACATGCAAAAAACAACTATGAGGTGGTCATGCTAAAATCGAAATTTACAAAAAAGGGATAGTATTTACTCGATTTTTAGTCTGTGTAACGGAGAGTTTAAACCTTTTGGTATCAAAAACCATGAATATAGAAACAAACTAGTAAAATAAAATAACTTAGTAGAATGAATTTTAAAAGAAATTATTATTTATCATTTCGACCAAATATACATTCCTATTTGCTTGCTTATACTAGTAACTTGTAAATAGTTTATATTTTTTGAGCAAATAACCGCTAAATGTATTATAGTTGTCACAATTTCACTTTATATGTATTGAACAAAAAAATTTGCTATTATATGTACTAAACTTGATTTTTTTGGCATTTTTTTTTATTTTATAACCATTTTGCCCTTCCCGAGTTAATAAAATGAGAGGCAAAATGGTTATAAAATACAAAAAAAAAATGCTATAAAATCAAGTTTAATACATAGAATAGCAAACTTTTTTGTTCGATACATATAAAAAGAAATCGTGACAATTATGATACATTATCATGCTATTAACCCTATATTTTTCTTAGAAATGAGAAATTTTGGTAGATT
>BQNB010167570.1:0-13982 GCA_026074375.1 Tanacetum coccineum
TCTAATTAGTCTATGTTATTTCTAATTACTGGTTAAACCTATGCTATATACGTTGTCTAATGATATGGGGGGTTTTCAGCATGATAGACTAACACAGGTTTGGTGGTGACAAATATCAATTCAATACACGATAAACACAAAAGAAGAAAATCAGAAGATAGGAAAGCGGTACAAGCCAAATGATAGAAAACTGTATTAGCCATATTAAATTCAGTTCAATGTTGGTTTGTTTTTTTTAGTGCAATGATTTACTTATCTCGAAGCGGCATATCATTCTTAAGACTTAGGCGGGACATCATCCTAAGACCTAGACACGATTAATCTTGTCACAATTAACGCATCCGCATAAAACATCATTTAGTTTAATTATAATCTATCTTAGAGAATCGAAGCAGTGGTAATCTTGTCAAAACCCTAGCCCATCGAGACTTTACCTACTTATTGCTTGACGGTGTTTTATATACTGGTCGTCCACTATTTGAGTCTTTACCAATTAATTAAGAACACACTTGTTGAAACATAAACAGGTTACCTACCGGTCCAACTAAGCTCATAATTAAAAGGTAAAGATAGAACATTATTTGTGATCCTATTGGTCCAGTAATATAAAACACGATATGGAGAGCTATCCCAGTATCTAGATTACTTTTTAGGTATCACTAGACCCAATTGAATGATCGGTCGCATATTCAAACACATAAACAAGTATGAGGTGATAAACATAATTAAACAATCAACGATTAATTAAGAAATCGATTTTAATACAAACCAAACATTAAACTTTCATTAAGATGGCTAATACTCGAGGGTATTAGCCCACAACCATTGTAATTTTACAAGCGTAATCAAACAATTAAAATCGAACGATTAAGAGAGTAAAAATTACACGATGTCTTCTATGGATTCGTAATCAATGCTTGACCTTGGTGGCTGATCTTCTCTTCTAAAATTCGTCTTTAATGAGTATGGTATAAAGAATATGATATTTCACACTAAAAACTCGTTTTTGAGTCTTTTATTTATAGTGTCTGAAAAAGACTCAATACGCCGTATCTGGCTAGGCCAATACGGTGTATAGGGTTGAATTCCTTAGAGTGCGCGCTACGTTCTCAATCAATTAGTGATATCATTTCCAATTTATAATTATTACTGTATCTTCGAATAGTTATCTTCATGGATACGACGTATGGAGGCAGACTATACACCGTATTGGGAATTGGTCAAATGCGTTTTCTTGTGAAGTTCACGCTGATACGCCATATCTCTTTTGTTGGATACGGCGTATGTAGTCAAAAATCATCATTCTTTAAATGTATTCGTTTTAGCTCCAAATTATGCGCCTTTTAGCTTGTCTTCACAAAACACTCTTGGGTTACTGCATCTATCAACTTTAAAACAATTGAGTACCAAATAATGCAATAATTATATAAAAGTGGGCAAAACAGATGAGATAAATGATATAATAAAGTGACGTTATTGATATCATCAATGGTACTATGTCTCTTATTGATTTCGTGACTTATTTCATAGGTAGTATGATTAAGTTTTGTTCATAGCTTATTAATAAGTTGTTTAGTCTCAGTTTTATGTTTGGTTTGCTTATTTTCTGAAGCATAGTTTTTGTTTTTGTTTAAGAGTTCTTCGTAGCGGTTTGTTCAAAGGAAGGACAATATTGTATCGTGTTTTTGTTTCATTGTCGAACTTGTGTAAGAAAACAAAACATCGTACGGCTGTTTGGTCGTTGTGATCCCAAATTCGTACTTGCGGCGGTTTGCTATTTAATTTTGGTAGCGGTTTGGTTTGAACCATAGAGGTTTGTTAAACAGGTGGCGGTTTGAATTTTTTTCATGGTCCAACCTAAACGTTACTATGGCAAAATTTTATCTTGGTTGTGGTTTGGTGTAAGTTCACAATTGGTAGCGGTTTGACACAACTTAGATAGCGGTTTACCATTCAGAATAGAGCCAGCGGTTTGTCACTCACTTATAGCGGTTTTGTTATAAACGGGTTGACATCGGTTTGTTATTAAACGTTTAAGTTTTGGTTATTTTGTTTCGAGTATTAGTTGTTCGCGGGTCTTAAGACTATACTCATTAGAATCACGATCCTTTCACGATCATCGTAACGTGCTTGGTTTATGTCGAAACATCCTGAATTAAAACCGTAAAATAAACCCTAGAATTTCTTAACGAAGAAGAAGAAATAACATTTACGTACCAAAATGCATGAAACATTATTATATAATAGTTTAAAGGTTTAAAATTTTCATTTAAAACCCTTAGTTTTCATTAAGTTTATTTTTACCCCTTAATCAATAAACCTTTTTTACTATTAGTCCCTAGTGATACACATTTTTCAAATTTCACCTTTATTTGTTCAAAATTTTCACTTTTAGTCATTTCTTTTCAAATATTTCAACTTTAGTCATAGGATTTATCACAAGTTCAATTTTAACCTTTAGTTTTCAATAATTTTTTCTTTTAGACTTTCATTTTTCAAACACTTTCATTTTAGTTTTAGTTTCAATAGTTCTCACCATTAGTCCTTACTTCTATTCTTTTTAACAATCGTTAATTAAGATCAAGTACTTTAACGTCAATAACGATTTCAAAAACAGACCACAACAAATCACTTTATCTAATTAAGATTCGCAATTCATATTCCAACAAATTCATATAAAATGGAAACGAAAAATACAATTTCTTCGTGTTCAAAAACAAAAAATGTGCATGCAATAAAATATAAAATGTCAAATGCAAAAGAGAGATGGGTGGCACATTTTCGTTCTCTTCATTCACACCTTCAAGTTCCTTCAAATCAAGAATTAAAAGGCACTCGTATCGAACATGGATTCAAACGGGCATTCATGTCACTCTTTGGTCAAGATAATGATACTTTCACAAGTACGATGCTTCTCAACGTAGATCAACTACAAAAGCAACTTGACAAAGACGAATTCAAGAAGAAGGATCCATGGCAGCCTTTTGGGTGATTAACATACAATTTAGATGTTCATCGATTCGCAGTTTACTTTGGATTATGACAGTCAAATGACCGACAAGTATTTTGCTGAATTCACTGGAATCAAAGTTAAACAGTTCAGAGAAACACTAACTCCCCACACAAGGTAATGTTTAAGAAGTCCTGTTGCGAAAGAACACTCGATCAAAAGACTGTATGACCAAAGGTGAATAAAAATAAGAACAGACACAGAGATTAAGGATGATACAGGTAACGCATTGGAAGTTGATTTGTTGTCATAGAAAGTAGTTGACAAAATCGAATGCAGGATACAGCAGCATGTCAGGGAATGATACAGAGAATGATGATGCAGAAATCAGACCCAAATATGATGAAGACCCAATGGTTGAGGTATAATTGACTGTTGAATGTAATATCTTTTGCTACAGGACAACAACGAACTGAGCAACCTGAAATCATTAATGAAGGTAGGGTTGACCAGTATACTAAAGAATGTCAAGTTATAAGTCCTTTGCTTGATTCATCACCTGATAACTAGACAACTGAATACTCAAAACAATCTCTCGAGTCTGAAAATATTTTACTCAAAAACACCGTTGCCCAATTTAAAAATGATTTTTCAAGAATAGAAGCACATTGTATTGCTCTTGAACTTAAATATCAAAATCATTCTATAAAATCGGGGCAACATGGTCAAATTTTGAATGAAGCAAGTAATAAAGCCAAAATGAAAACGGAAATTGATGCTTTTGAAACAATCAACATCGAATTGAAACATAGTGTGGCTACATTACTTAAGGAAAATGAGACTTTGAAAAAGCATTACAAAGATTTGTATGATTCTATTAAAATAACGAGATCTAAGACTATAGAACAGACAACTTCTTTACTTGCTAATAATGCTGATTTAAAAGCTCAAATTCAAGAAAAGGTTTTTGCAATTGCTGCTTTGAAAAATAAATTAAGAAAGTTAAAAGGAAATAGTGTAGAAACTAAGTTTGCAAAAACATCAGTATTGTGAAGAAAAAAAAAAAAAAAAAAAAATAAAAAAAAACCGGTTTACAACCGTTCAGAAAACCAACGTTTTTGTTATACACAAATGCGTCTAAAATCTGAAAGACCTAAAATTTCAAAACCACGGTTTGCATCCCAAGTTGATGTGGAAAAAGATTCGTCAAAACCAGTCACTCAACATTATTTGCCTAAGGAAAAAGAATCTGCTTTTGAAAAACTTAATCATATGATTGCATCATAGCTCATCTAGAAAGTTCACAGAACATGCCAAGATTTAAGTTCAAATGACATGGTTCATAATCACTATCCTAGAAAACTAAGAAAAATGACACAAGAAAAGGTAAGAAATTCAAAATCTAGTGTGATTCATTCTACTAGGCTACAAAACACTACTAATGGTAGTAAACAAAAACCTAGGAGCAACAATCAAACAACTAGGAGTTTTCCTGCATCACAGATTAGTTGGGTAACATCAAATGTTGTGCCACTAGTAGATCACTCTAGGAATTCTAGTCTTTTTTCTGACTCCAAACACTTTGTTTGTTCTACATGTTATAAGTGTGTCTTTAATGCAAATCATGATGCATGTATAACAAAACTCCTAAAGGAAGTGAATTCATGTAAGGTTAAATCCTATAAGACTAGAAAGAGTAACAAACCCGTATAAACATAAGAGTCATACTTAAGACCCTGTAGGCAGATTCTTTTACAGGACATAGGTTTATCTCCTAAAAGTCTTCCGTTTGTGTAATGAGAAAATGTCGTCACCTAGATCTGATCTTAGGTGGAAACCAACAGGTAGAATTCTCAATACTATTGGTCTTAAGTGGGTTCCTACGGGAAAGATATTCACTTCTTGCAAAAGCAAGGCTGACAGTGAATCCACACATGGTTCCAAAGTACATATCTTTAAAATTCGTAAATGCAAACAAACTTTGGATTTAAGTGTAGGTACATCACTCACTGGTCAGCAGAAACAAATAATTGATATCAGTGTAGGTACTTCATTTAATGCAAGTAGGAAAGATCTTAGATTAATGGGTTGCAAACATAGCTGATATCTCAGAAACCAGTGTCATAGTGGATTCACAAATGATGAAATAGATATGACGTTTGAACACAACGGTTCAATCTTCGCTCCTTAATGTCAAAGAAGTTCCTACAGTAGAAATGATAAGCATGGCGTCAGATCACGTCAGTTCTGACCCCGTTCCACAGTGTCTAACAACGGCACTTGAATAAGACAGTTTAAGTCCTGATCCCCAAAGTCAAGAAAATGTTCCTCAAGCAGCTAAGACAGTAACAACGTCAAATGAGCTAGATTTGCTATTTAGTCTGATGTTCGATGAACTACTCAATGGAACTACTCCAGTTGTGTCAAAGTCTTCCGATGTAAATATTGTTGATGCTCCTGATAAACATCAACAACAAAACACAACTTAATCTATGATGCGGTCGTCGTAGTACTTCTACACGAAGTTTTACAACTCCCTAGGCAGAGCACCAAATCATTGTAGTAGTAGTATAGGCAATACTCGGGGGGTTGTTATCGTTCACTTAAGGAATAGGTTGGGAAGGCTTGATCACGGTTTAACAGAATTCTAAAGGTTGAAAGAAGATTATTTTTGTGTTTTTACGTTTTATGGAAAGCAAATAAATCATATATTTGAGAGGTGGTTTGGTTTTAGCTATTAAACTAAATATAAATTATACGCTACTAGTGATAACAATAAGGTAAATGACTGTGTTTATTTAATCATGTATTACTCCCTAGATTGTTTCTCCTAGTGTTGTTGCTTTGTCACCCTTGTGATGATCTGTGTAACTATTTCCTAAGTCATGAACGAATTACACAAACCTGCTGTCTACTTAGTATTTCGCTAGAGCAACGCACAAGTAAGGTAGTATGAAGACTATTACAAGGCCCCTAGGAGTACACTAAGCGCATGTGAAATATATTAAGAGTGGATCAACCATATTAGGGGGCAAGGTAGTATGAAGACTGTTACCCGATGGTATCCTTTCTACACAATCATGTTTTCCTAGACATATCAACAGCGATGCAGACAAAAGCTGGTTTTCTAAGACCTAACATGCACATCCATCACAAGAAGCAACACCACTAAGATCTACATTTTAGGTTTCATACAATCATAAATAAACACAATAGGAGGCTTAGCCTAGCATGTTAATAAAGCAAGAACATAGATGAATCAAACAACACATAGACATATTGAATGATTAAATAAACCTTACTTGATTAAAACATGAGTTGGAGGAAGTACAATAGGGTTTTTAGGCCCTAAAATCGTCCCTAACAGCTGCTAAATGAACTAGGGTTCGTACCCTCTTTTTATTCTAAAGTTACACACTCAAAACCCTAATTTCGGGTTTGTATATATAGGAAAATCGCTGCGACGGCATAGCGTTTTAATCGTGACTCCGTCATAAAAGAGAATATTCTAGATAATGGGTTGGGTCATGTACTCTGACTCCGTCATGAGATCCAGTGACACCGTCTTGGTCTTCGTTGTGACGGCGTCACGTTGTATTTGTGACGCCGTCTCCAGCCACTATAGAGAAATTCTTGAGCAATGTTGGTGTAGGTCCGTAGTCTTGTCCGTTTCTTCTCCAAATGAGCCCAAGTCACGTGTATTTCCTCCAAATGCCTTCCAAATGCGAAATACCTGAAAAGGAACGATTAAGTACCTATTTTGGGCATAAATGCACGATTTAGGGGGTTAAACGACCCCAAAAATATATTGTAACACCCCCAAATTGGGTCGCAACGGAATATGGGTTTAAGGGTGGTACATCATATATCAATAACACAAGATATATATAGAACGACCATTAAAAGTTGTTTAAAACTGATACATTGGATTCAACAAATTGTTGTACATAAGTCTGAAACTTCACTTGTTCATTATTCAAAATACAAAGATTTTAATCTATAACAAATATATCCCCAAAATGTAATGCAACCAAATTTTTAATGCAAACGACTTCCCAAAATAAAACCACCCCCAATTGTAGTTCACAGTCTTGTACAACATTGATCCTCCTGAGAAAACAATAGCTTAAAACGTCACATAATGATGGTGAATTTCGATAGGTTTTGAAAAATGGATAATGTATGGGGGGGGGGGGGAGGGGGGGGAGGTAGGACCCGCAAGATTTTCCCATGATAATGCAACATATGCAAACATCATAAAATGTAATTACGTTTTCCAAAGCTCATGACACCGAAGCTCGACATGTATGAATTGCAATATAAATTGCCAACATTGCCTGTGATGATGTTCTAACCCACAACATCCCAAATCCAACATGGTATACGTTCGTTGTCCGGCATACCGGCACAGTAAGCATGATTTACCCGATGTCAATCCCAAATAGATCTATTTATAACATTCGCGCTCACAACAAGTAATTAACATATCCAATGAGAATGGCTCAGATGGTTTATCGCTACTAGGCAAACACGTATCGTAAATAAAAAATGTCCACTTGCGTCTAATTGTAAAACATGCATATGTTTCTCACCCCAAAACTTTTAAATCGTTATAAATGTAAAACGTGGGGGTATGAACTCACCTCGAGTGAGTGGATCGATAATGTATATCAAATGCGTGAAAATGCGTCACAATAATGACCGAATGCAACCTAATTAAATATAGGCCGATGTCAGTAATAAGTACTTTGAATAACTAATACCGTATATAATTCTATATAGCTAATCACCATCTGAATTGCATTTGCGAAAATCATATTTATAAATTAAAAACATTTATAAAATATCTCTTTTAGTTAAAATGGCGTAACTTTATCGATTTAATCTGTTCTTACGTTTCTTATGTTTCACGCTTTCGTATAAAACTAGTTAACAAAATATATATTTGCATATTTTAAGTCCTCTGATGAACAGTAATTTTACTGTTCATAAACTTTTATAAAATTAATCGTCGTAAACTCGAAAATGTCGTAATCTTATTCGTTTTTAAATCTCGTTTTTAGTGATTCCTTCGAGCACGTCTTCATAATTAAAAGTTCCATCTAATTATTGATGTTTTCAAAATAAATATATCTGATGTGAACAGTAACTTTTATAAAATTATTTTTATAAAAGTATTTATTATCGTAAACTTGCGTAATTCATAACTCCTTCGTTTTGATCCAAAAATTATGATTCTTAATGTTTTGGAGTCCTAAAAATATGTAATATCTGAGAAAAATATCCATTTGTATATATCAGAAGTTAAAAGTAAATAGTTTTTATAAAAAAATTTTATAAACGCGTTTATTATCGTATAACTTGTAAATACCGTATCTCCTTCGTTATAGCTCGGTTTTTCAAGTTCTCTACATGCCTATGATCGTTGTAACTTGTAGTATTTTATAAAAATATAAAATAAATGCTTTTATTTTCGAATTAAATCAGAAACATTTGAGGTTTTTATCAAAATGTGATTAAAACTAGTTTTTATAACTTTTTAGTTTAACCATTTTGTTACAAGTCCATTACAACACCATATATCACATGTCTTACATTCTTAGGGTCTCTAGTACATGATTTTTATCCAAATATTGTTCATGAACTTTTATAAATACACTTTTTAGGTAACTTGTTTATATACATTTTTATACATAAACCACACTTGTACATTACTTATACTTCTATTCCCACATGATATTAACATTCATATAACATATGTAAAAGTATACCAAATTATAATCAAGTGTAAAAATCAATTTTACAAGTTAATAAGTTCCTTAGATGGTGATTAACTATATAAACATAATATAAATATGAAACCACAAATGTAAAGAAATTAAGGTTTTTAGATGACCTTAATATGATGTAGTATGATAAACAAAATGATACAAACCCTTGCTTAGCTATTTAACCCAAGCTTCCAAGTCTTACAAAACCCTAATCCAAAGAAAACCCTAATCTTAAACCTTCCTTGCATAACCCTTGTAAACACTAAACCAAACCTTCTAAACACCTTAGGATATCTTAAATATGATGTAGAAATACTTGTAAATGTGGTAAATAAATTTTGTATGAATTATTTGAGGTGATTGTGGTTGGTCGTGGGTTTGGAGAGGAGAGACAAGAGAGATTGTGAGTTTTTAACCTAAGAAATGAAATGTGTGTGTGTGTCTTTCTAGTTGCTTACATTATATACACATTTGACTAGTCCAAGACTTCCAAAGAAAGTCTAAGACATAAGGAGGGAAATAAGGAAGTCTTTGGTCAAGGTACTAATTAAAAGACATAAGGTTTAATGAGGTAAAGTTGTACAAGACCAAGTTGGAAATTTTGTGTGCTCCTTGTCCCCTTTTCTTATTGTTGTTGTGGGTTAGGGGGAAAGGGGTGTACAATTTGATTTTTGATATCTTGGAATAATATCTAGTAATGCTTGAAGTTAATTAAATGTTACTGTATAAGTATAGAAACTTTGTAAATGATATCAACTAGTTTAGTTATTTTATGTACAATATGACTAACAATGACAACATGGGTAAAGTTTTATAAAACTTTAGGTATTGGGTATAAAAATGGGTATTTGTTGAAGCGTAGAAAAGTTTTGGTGGTTCCGGGAATGCCTAAACGTATTTTATCGTGAAATGTAAACACATTACGTAACCAATAAAAATAAAATGTGCAAAGTTAATAATTATCCTCTAAATAATTATCTAACACTTTCTTGACGTAAACATTTAATTGTTTGATACCCGTTTACGTAGAATGATCATTTTTAGTTTACGCAATTTAACATCCAAATGTCTTCCAAATGCAAAATACCTGAAAAGGAACGATTAAGTACCTATTTTGGGCATAAATGCATGATTTAGGGGGTAAAACGACCCCGAAAAAGTGTATAAAATGACACCTCATCAAATACCCTTACATTTGGGATTTGCTTGTCCTCAAGCAAATAGGCTTTTCTACCTAGAATATAGCAATATGAGGAGTCATTTTACCTACTTTTTGAAAGTATTCTACAACACAACCTTTTAGACCTCGTAATTAAAAGCACGGAAAGTATATACTAGCACCTCACATAAGTGTTTGGGGATTCTCTCTTTCACTCGGTTGTATAATAAATTATAACATATGAGGGAAATGGAAAATCAATACTCATTACCTGTCATAGCATATAAATTACTATAGGCTTGGTAAATGATCAAATCTCTACCGCTAGATGCAAGTATTATTCATTACTACCTAAGAGGTCTTTTAAAAGGGTTGTGGGGTATAGGTGTAAGATAACATATAAGGGAAACAGAAATGGATGGGATATATTTGGGTGACTTTGGGTGAATTTGGAGTGGAAGGGTTAACTAATTATTTATACGAATACACTTTGGTTTGTTTGCTAAGCCAAGACTCGGACGAAGATCTACAAACTCTACACAACTATACATCAATCTCTTTCTTTTTCTTTTCTCTTTTTTTTGAATAACATAATCTATCACATGGGGTTTATAATACGTACCCCTACACTTGAACTTTTACATGCTTGATATTTACAATCTAACTAATGACCCAATTTAAGGTGGATCAAAATAACATGGAGATCATTTGACAAACATATAGGGGTATTGACTTAACTTTTCTTCCCCATTCTTCCATGAAATAAATACTACCATGAATCCTAATCGTCCTAAAACTGTATTTACAAGGATAAAGACTTAGCAACCGTGTACTTAAATAATTAACTTAGGTTAAACACCATAATGAACTAAAGGTGAGTACATACAGGGTAGGCTAAGGTGATTTGGGTGTAACGATTGGTTTAAGGGTTAACAATGCTCTTCATTAATAATATGGAATCCACTAGAAAATTACAAGAACCGTGAAAAAGGATAGGCTCGGAGGGTTGTACTAGGGGGATCCTGCACTAAAAATAAGTGCATGGCAAGGGTGTGAGATAGTTATATGATCGGTGTGACCATCATAACAATTATAGGTTTAAAACATAGGTTAATCCTAATGGTTCTTATCAAGCAAATCCTAATACTTACTATGCGGTCTCGGGATGCACCACAAAAACAAGTTCTGGAATTTAATATACTATCGGTACTCTCATAATCCTAAAGTAACCGATACCAATGTTCCAGAAAAGGCGACAAAACCACGCATACACATCCGTAACGATGGAATAGACTCACATGATTGCTCAAATCTTTAACTCGAACAAGCTAAAGGTATAATATCTAAGGGCGAACCTCACATTGTGGGGGTGGAATTTTGAGGGTTTTGTGCTAGTCATATAAATTCCTATCCATGAGACGCTATTAATACTCGGTTTTCGTCGGTATGTGTCATAAAAAAATTTAAATTTGGGTAAAAATCACCTTTTATGCTATGTTTTGATATATTACCCATCATTTTAAGGACAAAGCAAATGGCAAATGAAAGAATAGTTTCTAAGGCTTATTTTCCCCCTACACTTAAGTTGAACATTGTCCCCAATGTTCTATAGAAGTACCCGTAAAAACGAATAAAGGGAAAAGAAAACAAGGAAAAGAAACTAGTACTCCCCTGGTTTGCTCAATAATGGAGAAGAAACATGCGATAACTGGTTAAATCGTCCTCCAAGAATCATCCAATGAAACTTCCTAAGAACTTCCAAGCTTCTTCTCATCAAATATAACCTGTAATCAAAGACAAAGACAACTATACCAAGCATAAAATGTGCGATAGACAAATATACAATATGAATTTAGGGTTTGACTCGATAAAGCAGTAAAGATAGGATGAGAGAATTGTTAAACTCATTAGGTTTTGCAGGTTTATAACAGAAGAATACATATTTTAAATGTTATGCAAGTTTTATTTTCAAAAATAATTAAAAACTTTAAGTTTCCTAGACCTGGGCATTTGACGCCGTTAGGGTTTATGTGACCCCGTCACAGGTTTCGTAGTGACGGCGTCGCGTGTAGATCGTAACGCCGTCTCCACGTTCTGTGAAAATGAAATTTTTGTTTTTGATGAAAAATTTCCTGCACTTGATTCCATAAGTTAATTCCTGTACAAATAGCTGCATAAAACTTGAGATATAACAATTTCAATCATATGACTCAAAACTGACCCAAATTAATCTAGACAATTTATTTAACAGGCTAGAACTTGGGTCAAAAGCCGGATAAATTCCCCTACACTTATTATTTGCAAAATACCTTTGATTGAAATTAAGACGTGGTTAAAGACAAACAAAACATCATTACAAGATATTTCAAACATAATAAAACAAACTATAAAGAATTAAAACACACATGACACTCCTAATTTGTGAGAAAAGTAAATTGGGTTGCCTCCCGAGAAGCGCTTTTCTTTATTAACGAGTCTTGTAGCTAGACTCGAAGTCACACGCCTTTACGTGACTTGTCCTTCATCGTCGAGTGCTACATCATCATATTTGTTGGTGTCCAATAAGTTCTTTTGATACGGCTTCACTCGTTGTTTATTTACGATAAATTTGCTCCCTTCTTCGTCGTACAACTTAATTGCTTCATTTTTCATGTCTTTGCTTATCGAAAATGGACCGTACCATCTTGACTTAAGTTTTCTGGGGAATAGTCTTAATCGTGAGTTAAAGAGAAGTACAGTATCTCCTTTTTTATAGTTAATTGGCAATTTTATTTGTTTATCGTGCCACTTTTTCGTTCTTTCTTTAAATGAGATGGATGATTCGTAGGCGTCAAGCCTCATCTCGTCCAACTCAATAATTTATAAGAACCGGTTTTCCCTAGCTTTTGTAAGGTCCATGTTGCACTTTTTTTATGGCCTAATATGCCTTGTGTTCCAATTTGACAGGAAGATGGCATGCCTTGCCATAGATTATCCTAAATGGGGTTGTTCCTAAAGGGGTTTTAAATGTTGTCCGAAATGCCCATAATGCATCATATAATTTGTATGACCAGTCCTTCTTGTTCTTCCCAGTGGCTTTTTCAAGAATACGCTTTATTGCTCTGTTCGTGTTCTCGACTTGTCCGTTTGTCTGAAGGTGATATGCTATGGAGAATCGATGAACCACTCCATACCTCTTCATTGCTTTCTCCATTTGGTAGTTGCCGAAATGAGTACCCCTATCACTAATAAAGGCCTTTGGTATTCTAAATCACGCGAATAGTCTCCTAAGGAAGTTCACTACATTCTTAGCATCACTGGTGGGAAAGGTCTAGGCCTCTACCCACTTAGATACGTAGTCAATAGCTACTAGGATGTATTTGTTTTCGTTTGATGAGGGGAATGGTCCCATAAAGTCTATTCCCCATACATCGAATATTTCACAAACTTGGATGTATTTTTGAGGTGTTTCATCTCTCGAGGAAATGTTTCCGGTCCGCTGACATGCATCGCAAACTTGGACCAATTTATGTGCATCACGAAAGATATGTGGCTAGTAAAACCCGGCCTCGAAGAATTTTCTTGCGGTAGTGGCGATGCCAAGATGTCCTCTGGATGGTCCGCTATGACTTTGTCAAAGAATTTGTGCAGCTTCATCTCCAGCTACGCATCTTCGTATGATTTGGTCGGCACATTGTTTGAATAGGAAAGGCTCATCCCAAAAGTAATGCCTCAAATCGCTAAAGAATTTTTGTTTCTCTTGGTGGGTGGATCAGAAGGGTAGTAAACGGCTAGCTAAATAGTTAGCATAGTCAGCATACCATGGTCTGTTATTCTTGTCGGAGATCGCAAGCAATCGCTCTTCAGGAAATAAGTCCCTTATCTCAGCCCTGGTTAGCTTCCCTAGATCGGGATTTTCGAGTCGGGAGATATGATCAGCTACTAGGTTTTCGGCATTGATTAGTTATAAACTATATATAATATATATAATATATTATAAAATATAAAATATATAGTAAGTATAGTCTAAAAACAAAATCAATGAAACCGAGAAGCAGTATAGAATGTTCCCGGGTCGTTTATCCCCAACGAGGCTGTGCTGGAAAATCGATACAGTCGGAAG
>BQNB010167571.1:0-13982 GCA_026074375.1 Tanacetum coccineum
CTTGAGCTATTCAAATAAAACATTCAAAGTTTTGTAGCTCAAGTCAATGGTTTGTATTCAAATGACAGTTTGCAACCCGTTTTTCAAATAAAAGAAAAGTGTACGTTTCAGTGCGCTTTATCTTTAAAAGAAGAGAAATCTTTTTTGTCCCGAGCAATTTTTTATCAACATCTTTTCGAAAAAGTGTGCTCGAGACATACGACTTCTAAGTAAATGTCAGCTTAGGACTCATTCTTCAAATAAAGGAAAGTGTACATTGTTGTACATTTATCCTCACAACGCTTCGTTCACTCATTTGATATATTTTTGAGGGGGAGTATAAAGGAAAATGTTTTGAACAAATAAATAATAATCGATTTAAAAGTAGTTGTTGTCAAGTGTGTTTATATCGATAAGCGTGCAAATGGTGAAGATTGTGTCCGGTTACGACCGTTTCCTAAAATTAACAGGATGAGGAGTGAGCAATCTACTAACCATACGTTTTAGATATCGACATACTTTGACACAACTATTTTTCAAATTTTTTTAGAACATTCAGAAAGGTTCCAAATCATAATCATGTTATATCCGTTTTCTTCCATGTGTTTTCAAAATCTCATATAGCTATTTTAATCCATTGATATCAAAAATATCATATGGTATGCTATTTTTGAGGGGGAGAAATTTGGATTAAAATGTGATCAAGAAAGATAAATGCTTAAGTGTGTGTAATAACAAAGTGATCTAAAAGACTCAAAGTGCAATCAACTCTTTCCTCCATGTGCAAAATAATTTTGAATAAAATAATTTTGATTATCGATGCACATGTGTAGGGGGAGTATTTCTCAAAAGTGAAAACTTTCAAAGTGTTAAATGTTTTGATTTATATCAAACACTTTGATTGTTTTTCAAATGGTTTTATGGTTTCGATCTTAATACCTATCAACCAACTACCTCATGATGATCAAAGAAGGAATAAGGTGGTAAGGTTAGGTATTATCCCATGATCCAATCAGAACCGGAGGGATCTACCCAGGGACATTCCAAATAAATAGAATAGAAGTCCTTAGGTATGATAGAGTAGAATGTGAATGGGAATAATGTCAACTAAGACATGAGTTATCATCGGAACAATCACAACATGATGATAGTAATGACGTCTTGGTGGACATTGAAGGGGTTGAAGAATGAAAAAGAAATGATGTGTAAAGGGTGAAAAGAAAGAAGCCCTCCACATACACTTAAGGCAGAAACCAAGTTAATACATAATCTATCGGATATCACAAAGATGATATTTGATATTGAAAAAAGAAATCATAGACCCAGTGATGCAATGCACAACCCTTCCCATCCACTCAAGATTCTCTCAAAAGAATTCTTGTGTCAGTTATCATGAAGATTAAGCATGTTATCTATTGGCTTCTCACTCTGAGAATGCTGATATTAAAAAGGTGGCAGTCTGCTCCAGCCTCTGAACACTAAAATCAAAATGCACTTATTGAGTCTAGAGCCAAATGAGATCAATTCATAAATCTTACAGAAGACATAAAAGTACACTTGTATTAAACATCAATGATAAAAAATGTGCAAGAGTCTCTTATATGTCAATGTGACATTGCATGTCTGAGTGAGATTGTCGGAACATTCAAGAGTGATACTTAAATAAAGTATTCACAATCATTGAATGGAAATCCTGTCAGTGCTAACATCAAGCCAACGCTGAACATAGGTTACTAATTTGAAAATGATTGATAAATGATTCAAATAAGTGTTAACTAGTAATCTAAGTGATCTCATAGTTATTGTGTTCTTTCGGAATTTGTTTTTGAAAAACACAAACAGCATTTCCTTGATTTATTCAAGTGAAGTGTTAGATTACCAAGGTCACTTGCAATGTCACAAGATTGATGGGAGAGATTATTACTACTCCTACATTGCTATATTCATCTTCAAACAACGACAACAACAACATCTCTACGTCTTTGAAGCAAGTACACCGTTGTATTCATGCCTTCATAACTCATACATAAAGTTGAAAGATACACTTTTGCAACTCTGATAATCAAAGAACTTCCTCAATTCATCAAGCTATTAATCAAGACAAAAGTTCTACATGAGAAATATTGTTAGATGTCATGAAAAGTATGAGTATGTTGGTCAGAAGCTTCAAATGACATATCAAGATGGATTCACGGTAAGCAACAATGATATGAAAAGATCTCAAAGGCAAAGACGAAAGAGAATGCAAAGATAAAGATCAAGATCACAAGAGCATGATTGGAATGAGACCACTGTTACACAACAAGACTTAAGACAACGAGCATTAAAGATCAAATATCATGGTGACAACAGAGATCTCAATGATCATCCCTTATGGGGAGATTGTTAGGAATAGAAAGTGATGATCATTAAATGTAATCAAAGTGAGATCTCAATGATCGTCTCTTAGGGGGGGATTGTTAGGAATAGAAAAGGTGACGATCTTATTAAGATAAAAATCTTGTATTAAATAGTGAAATATTAAGTTTGTAATAGTTAGGTAAAGGTCTCGTGACTAAAATGTAGTCACAAGACATGACTATGAAACAAGAGAGATCTCAATGAAAGTTCAAAGATCAAAGTCACAAGAGAGATGTTCATCCTTTAGGGGGAGATTGTTACGAATATGGAATATGATGATATTAATGCATTCAAAGAGAGATCTCAATGATCGTCTTAGGGGAAGATTGTATGATTGATAAAAGTGACGATTTATTGAGATAAATATCTTGAAATAAATAATGAAAAATATTATTGTTGTAATAGGTTAGGTAGATGTAAATAGTCAAAGACAATAAGTCACATGGGGCTAAATTATAAATGTCTAGGATGGCAAGGGCTAATGGTTATTCATTGTAAAAGGTATAAATACCCTCCACCACTATTTGCGAAGGTGTGTCTCTGGTTGTTTCTTAAATCTCATTCTAATCTGTTTCTTAATCCTCCTCCTCCCTCTTTTCTCTCTCAACTTTCTCTATCTAGACTCTTACACTTTATAGCTTATTTGATCGTGATTTTCAGACATAACAACCTTTTTAGTACCATAGGAAGCAGTATTAAACTGGCTTCAGCCAAAAGGTGGTTGGCAACTTTGAATTCACTAACATAGTTCTTGCAGCTCTATCAGTGTTTATTTCCTCCTTTAAATAACTCCATTCTGCTGAGGAGTCTTAGCTTTACTGAATTCCCCCTAATCCCCTTCATTCACAGAACTGATTCATTTACTCTATTTTTTTTGACTCAGTTCCATTGGTCACATCTATTAACATTTACTTTATGGTATAGTTGATTTTCTATTGCAGTTATTAAAGGTCTTTAATATCCACTAGTCTCATCCCTTAGTGGGTTAAAAAGAATAACACAAGAAAATCTACTAAAGTCATCAGGACAACTACGCAATAAGACTTTGTCATTAAACTCTTAACTTTTTATAGGACTCCATTAGTCCATATGAAGCATATGTAAGGGTTTGGTTATTGAGTTTTCCAAGTTTGGCACTTCACAGGAACGGCTTTGTGTTGCTTTCCCCTCCTCATCGCTCTAACGCTAACACTCCACAGCCCTTCCATGGTTCATTTTTCAAAAATTATTAAAGGTAAACCTCTAACAAGGTTTCCCCTCAAAAGTTTATTCATGTTTTTAAAGTTTATGTGACCAAGCCTCTTATGCCATAAATTAGATTCATCAATTGTACACATTTTTAGAATCTAATGTTCCTGTTTTGATTTTACCTTTTTCTAGAAAATCTACCTTTACCATCTCCAAAGGAAACAAAGCCACCATCATAATCTTTATATTTAGTTAGGATAGCATTTGTTTCTAGTTCATGTGCCTTGAGCATCCATGTCAATAACTCCTTTTCCTTGTACTCATTTTTGCTGTGTGTTGCCCTGCACATAACATAAGAGAATTGAGTCCTCTTTTAAGGATTCCAGCCGTTATGACTTGGATCTGCCTCGTGCCATCAATGTAAGAATATTTCTTGAAAGTAATTGATGCAATGCTGCTTTTGCTTTCCAAACCCCAGCATGCGGGGGGGGCGGGGGGTGGGGGGGGGGGGGGGGGGGGGATGAGGACTTAAACAACATGACTTATTTCCTTGTTTTTACTTACTACTACTCTATCCCTAGAAGTAGTATCTTTTACCCTGACAGTATTAACCTTTTAATTGATAATACTGTTTTTGTATTTTAAATCCTTGTTAAATGGCCTTATGACTTGTGAATATCCCTTTTTATAAGCATTTGATATTGATCTAGGATGATTCACAGTTGGTTTTGAGCCATCAATATTGACTGGTCTAACAGTAATATTAACACTTGCACCGGGCCCAAACCCCCCCCCCCCCCCCCCCCCCCCCCCCCCCCCCACCCCCCCCCAAACAAAAACACACACACCTATTAATTTTGCCAGACCTGGTTAGTAGTGCTTGTGGAACAAATCTTCTATTAGGGTGAGGGTGAGTCATTTTATTAGCAAAGTTCTTATGATTCACTATGTGAGTTGTTCCACTCATCTTGTTTATAAAACTGTTTATCACACACATAATAAAGATGTCAAACTACACAAACAAAAACAAGCTTTATAAATCATTTTAATGTCACTCCTAGTCTTTAGGACATTAGTTTGTTATAGTTTCTTGGGTTTCCTCTAGGGATATGTGCTTGTTTTGTTAGGGTTTCTACCTTCTCTACTGTTTCCCTAGAGTCTTACCAATTTTATTTTTTTAGTGCTAGAATAACAGTTTTTTTATCCCGAGGTATAGTTTCTACCTCAATTGTCATCAAAATTCCACTCCTCAATGACTGAGGTCTTATAAGCTGTTAGTTAATAGTTTTAGGTTCTACTGCATCACCATTATTTTTTACACCAATAAACTCAAGATTTGACTCAACTATCTTAACATTACTAGGTGTAACAACAATAGTAACATCCATATTCTCACTTTCAACTATTTCATCCATAAATTGTAGAGCACGTTTGCGAGTATGAAAATTCCTTTAAAAGGTGGGGAAAACTGCATATTTACTTATCAGGATTTGGATTATTATACTACTGATTTTCGAACATCTCAAGATGAATTCACAAGCCTTTCTATGCTAGGAGTAGCTTAGTAGGAAAAAGCTGCATTATATCCTAGTCCAGTTTTAAACTTGTCAATAACTTGACTTTCCAGCAAATTATTTAAAGATTTAGATGAATTTTGAAACTTCTCTAATGTTAGTTTTAACTCATCTCTCTCTTTTTCTGCTTTTTCATTTTTTTTTTTGTCTTTAACTAAAAGCTAGTGCTACTCTTAGTTTGACTTTCAAGTTTTAAAAATTAATGTTTCTTCAAACATAGCCTCATTTTTCTTGTAGTGAGATAGTCTAGCTTCTACTGATTCTAAACATGCTTTATAAGATACTAAATTAAATTGAGACTTTCTGTAATCAGAATACAAACTATCATATTGTTCTTTGAGAGTTGCATAAGCTTTTATACATGATTTTGAAATAAGGAATCACCTCAGAATCTGGGGAACTGGACAATAGGGAAGAAATGAACTTAAGATAAACATAAGGAGGAAAGAAGAAAGGAGATCGCAAGAACCTAGAGAATTACCCTGAAGGATTATTTGAAAGATGTTGTATCTTGATGTTGTTGCGTTGTTGCCATTCCCCAATTGTCAATGTTTGTAGGCTATGCTCTCTTCACTCAGTCGCTTGGTAGCTCAATTCACATCCTCCAAATTCCATCTTGAGCAACCAAGGCATTTTCAGTGGGAGTTTCTACTATCACGGTTCTTCTATTAATCTCTCTTCCTCTATTTTCCTAATTTCTAGGCAGCTTTTACTTTTCTCGTGCAAATACAAGTGACCCATTATTTATGACAATTGTTAGCTACTCCACTTTTGATTCTGGTCAAATCCAACCAACTCTTTGACCAATTTACATCTCCACTTGCTGCCTATCCTCTTGATGAAGTCCTCCTAGGTTTCTAATAGTTAGCATGGCCATTTCCCATTGTAAATCCATTTCTTCTAGGTCATCAGGATCAATTTGTTCTAGATCCTCTCGTGAAATTTGAGGAGAATTGGGCTGACTAGCTAGGAAAGCACAGATCACAACATCCACTAAGGTTTTTCTATAGATATATAGGATTTATTACTTTGAGTATGAGGCAGAGAAGATGTTTAAGTGAGTTTTCGTTAGGTATAGAGTTATTACTAGAGGAGTTTAAGTAAGTAAAAACTCCATAAGCAGTGTTATCTGCTTTATTTGTGCTATTATTGCTGTTGGTGATGTTGGAGGACACAAAAGCCACATTTTGTGGATTTTGACTTGTACTTGATGATCATGAGATTTCAGGTTCATATATCTTTAAGTTGTTGTATAAGTCATCCAAACTGATGTGGTCTCTTTATTGCATGTTTGTTCCTCCAAGATCAAAGTAATAAGTCTTCTATTCAGATGGAAGATAAGACCTTTCAAAGTTTTATGTAATGTTCTCTTTCCTCCACTGTGTAATAAACTTCACCCTTGAATCTCCAACTGGGTGATAAGTTTTTTGCAACCTATCAAAAGTTTTGATCAATTGTCTTAACTTTGATCTTGCAAAAGTTTCTCATATTGTTGCTTGAGAAGTGTCCTCTGAACCTTCTTTGGATTCCTTGTTTCCTCCATACCTCTTCTCAATGGCTTCCATGAGAAATTTTGCATTTCCTTTATTTGAATGTAACTTCAAATTGGATCCTTATTTTGGAGTGCCATCAATAGTGTTCCTCTAGCTTTAATCTCATTCTCCTGTCTGCTTTTTCTTCTGTAGTAGTAGGTTCATATTCCTGCTCAGTTTCTCCAACAGTTATCTTAAGCACTTTGTTACCATTTTTAATTACTCCCCAAAGGGAGTAATCAGTCATGAGAAAGTATTGTTCTATCCTTATTAACTAGAGATCATATTCCCCTGGGTTGAGGATAGGGAGTTTTGCAGTCGGAGTGTTAGAATTAGTTTCTGCCTCCCTCCATGACCTTATCACTGAGAATTAGAGATTGTATGTGTTGTTTGTTTTTCTCATATTCAAAGCTTACAAACAAGCTCTACTACCACTTGTTATCCCAATGAATAGATCTTTTAACTCCTTTAGCTTGATGTATGGTGTAGTTAGTATTCTTGATAAAATCTAAAGGTACTTAAGGGAATGAAAACTATAAGAGTATGATAAAGTATACAAATCTAGTTTTTATTCTAAGAAGATAAACAGTTATGAATTGTTTAACACAATAAATATAACCAAAAACAATATGCTCCATATATTAAATCGAACACTCTTTTGATAGTGTTAGGGTTTCACCTTGAAGCTATGACAATGACTCGTTTTGATCTTTAATCGTCTTACCCTAGACCTCCTTTTATACACCAAGGAGTCCTACAAGGCTTACAATACTTTCCTAAGATACCATGATCTTTTCTAAAAGCAAACATAATCTCTTAAACAAATACATTATACATATCTTTTACAAAAATAACTCAATACTTATCTTCATAAGTATTCTTGTTCTCTAAACAATCATTTTCTCTTTACTCGTCTTTATCCTTCTGACAGTAGTAACTCTTCTAGCAGTTGTAATCCAGCAGCATTAACTTTTGTACCAGCAGTACTAATAAACATAAGCAGTAGTAAATTAGTTACTAGCAGTACTAATTATACTAAGTAGTATTGTGTATAGCATTCTAACTTTTACTACTAGAAGCACTAACTACTTAGCATATATTTACTCTTCAACTCTGCGAGCAGTCTTAACTTCAACTAGCGAGCAAGTAACTTTTATACTAACATATTAAATGATACTAAACAGTAATAAACTAGCAATAGTAACTTTATCCTACCAGAGTACTAACTCTTAGCATAATTTTCTTTAGTATCACCTAACCGTACAAAGTTTATGCTTGACAACTCTTAATATATACTGAAGCAAGTATAGTAACTCTAAGAATCATCTTGAAGTCTTTAAGTCCCAACACACAATATTTTTTGACAAAAACTTGTTTTCTTATAAAATGATTTATGTCAACGATTTGAAAACGGATTCGAAAAACGATTACAAAAAAGTCATGCCTTCAATTCCATCACCTGAGCCTGCGATCAGTTGTTTTGATGATTTAGACTTCTTTACTGATTTTGAGAACGATTTTCCAGCGATTGTTTACAATGATGCTCAAACGTCTAAATCAGATTTATTAACTAAACCAATTTTAAACCCCCAACATATCGATGATTTTGATTTAAATGATAAAACGTCATTGTCTGAATATGACGAGAAGGAACAAAATGTTTTGTACTTTAATGATATATTCCCCTTCAACATTATTCGTCTCGATAATTTAAAATCTAAAAAAGACAATGATGATAGTAAAATCGATATAATACTGTCTTTTGAGAATAACGAATGTACACATGGGTCAACTATGGTTTTTGAAACAAGTCATGATAAAAACACTAAAAATTTCAGAACCAGAAATTTTGTCATAAACCTAAATTTAAGAATCATGATTTGGATACATTACGCAAACGGAATGCTGTTCTTTCTCATTAAGAATTTGTGTGCACCGTTTGGCATTCCGTTCGACCCTAAACGGTATTATAAGGATGGTGTTTGTTCAAAAATGTCGCGGAGGCCAAGGTACGTTTTCTTTGCTCTTATTTAGGAAAGTTGGTCTCCATGGTTGGATACGGCGTATTAGGAAAAACCTATACGGCGTATCCACTGCTTTTACACGCGTTGACTAAAGTCAACAAAATTTGCCTATACGACGTATTAACCATCTCAATACGGCGTATCAAGTTTGGGTATAAAAACCCACTCAATACGCCAGATCTATTTTTACCACATATTTTCACCATCTCCAACGCACACAAATTTTATTTTAAAATCCTTTAAAGATCGTTTGTGATTCAATCAAGTACTCGTCCCCTCTTTTAAATTGATCTATCAGTAATGTATTTCAACATTTTATCCTTTTTAATTTGATTTGTTCGGATTTGATTAGGGTTAGGGTTTAGATTTAATAATATGCCTTAGAACCCTTTTTAGGACTCTTGTTTCCCCCCTCAAAATAGATGTTGAGATGTTTTGAATTGTATATGGGTAAAACAGGGGAAACCCTGTACATTTTTTATAATTACAGACCAGTACGGGATCAATTTTACCTAATTTTAAAACACCAATACGGCGTATTCATTAAATTGAATACGGCGTATTGAGAAAATCAGGATCCTAAAATGACAGACCCATACGCCGTATTGACAAAAACCAATACGGCGTATCGACTTAATGATCCTTATACGGCGTACTCCTTTATTTAATATGCCGTATCCACTCTCTAAAACAAAATGTTTAAATTTCTATACTCTTGTGCTTTCCTCGATTGATTTTGTAGATATGACTCTTCCACCACGTGAGCAGAGATACATGTTTCTTAGATATGAGGGTTTGGAGTACCCCGATACTGATATTGTCGATTTCGAGGGGAGATTAGCCAGGATTCATAGAAGAGAGGTGCACATGGTACAGGTATTTGATTTTGGGGGATTACCGGATTTGATGGCCGAGGGACTAAGTGGTAGGATGTTGATGGAGCACCATGATGAGGCCGGTATTAGTGTGTTCACCAGTAGGGCTTAGAGGAGGATGCTTGACATTAGGGGACTGTTGGTTCACGAGCTTATTCTGGAGTTCTTTAGTATGTTTAGGCTCGGCCAGGCTATACCTGATTTGGATACGCTTAGGAATTTACAATTTTAGTTAGGTGGAGCTAGGAGGCGTATGAGCTAGAGGCGGTTCATCCTATCCTTGGGATTACACATAAAGGAGGAGAGGAGAGGATAATAGGGGACTCATAAACAGGAGATCCTTGGAGAGGGAGAGGGGAGAGGAGGAATGAGATAGGGAGAGGGGGGCAGACAAAGGGAGATGGGAGGTGGAGGGGGAGACTTAATTCATTGCAAGGAGGAGGAGAGGGGGAAAATCACATGCAGGAGATAAGGAGATGATTTATCACAGTCTTCACCCCCTATCATGCAATAAGGAGATTACGACCATCACAGGAGAGGAGAATGGAGATGCAGACGACTGGGTTTGGTGTTTAATAAGACGAGAGCGCCAAATAGATCCCCAATAAGGGGGATCTAAGGGATTACTAGATGGGGATCTCATCTGCTGGAGATTTCCTTGGCACAACCCCATCATACACTTTGATTAGAGATCCTATTCTTAGGCTGTGCCATAGGTTGATAGCTTGTAGTATTGTTGGGAGGAGTCAGGCACCTGAGAAGGTGACCGTGACAGATTTATTTTATCTGGAGGGTTATGGACGGTTTAGCTCGGGTATAATGATTCCTTATTTGTTAGCTAGGTATTTGAGGTTTGTTTGCTACTGGAAGAAGAGCTGAGGGTGATATTTATGGTGGACAGTTGTTTGGCTAGGGGAATTAGCGAGCATTTTGGGCTTTTGACTGGCAGAGATAACTAGGAGGATTGAGTGTTATTGCCCATTGAGCTTCCTATTATTGATATTGATAAAGCTGGTGAGACTGCTGATTGTGTACGCAGTTTGATGATACTGGGCCTGGTGCTATGGGACAGAGATGGGCAAACCTGTTGTTGCGGTGGTGCCCCTGCTAGTCACTGAGATGCCTAGATTATTTATAAGGGTGGCCAAGCTGATCTGGCACCGGGAGCAGGTACCTCAATAGCCCCCACCACCTTCTCTAGCTGCTGCAGGGACTATACCTCAGGAGGTTAGGGAGTTAGAGGAGGATGGTACAGGGACTGGTAGGAGATGTAGGGAGCTGCATGGACTTGGGGACAGCGATCGATGACCGTTCAGGGGAGATTCTCTAAATGGATGATAAGGCATTAAAACAATGTAATATGGATTTAACGCTTGCTAGCGAAAGTCGTCTTATGCAGCTTAATGAGTTAGCCGAATTAAGAGATGGTGCTTATGAGAATACTAGAATTTACAAATAAAGGACCAAGAAATGGCATGATTCTAGACTTCGTGGTGATAAAGATTTTAAGGTAGGCGACAAGGTGCTACTTTATAATTCTCATTTAAAGATGTACCCTGGAAAACTTAAATCAAAATGGAGCGGTCCAAACATTGTTAAAACGGTGTGTCCGCATGAGGCTATATAAATCACTAACAAGGACGGGTTTAGCTTCAAAGTCAATGGGCAACGATTGAAGAAATATTATGGAGGTGACATTGACAAAGAGGATGATGAGGTTATAGAGTTGGAGAATGACGCAACGAGAAGCTGAAGGGAGTCTAACTTAAAGACTCTCCCAAAAACCAAAGTGCCCGCCGAGAGACAACCCGAAATGTATTTTCAATTTTTATCGAGTCTGTATTCCCAAACTGTCTATACGATGTATCCAAACCCCATAGATATGGCGTATCGACTATTTGGACGTTATCCAGTCTTTATTTTCAGCATAGTCTATACGACATATTCAGTAAATGAATACAGCGTATACAGGTATCAATACGTCGTATCCTGGGGAATGAATACGACGTATCGACTTCCTGTACAGTTTTAGGTATTTATTTCGAGTATAACCAAACGAATACACAGAGATTAAATTGCATTTGTTTTCTGAGAATTTATACAGGATCTCATGAAAGAAATATCAATGAATGTTGGTGAAGGATTTAAACATCTAGATATCTTGAAGTGTTGGAGTCTTGAAACTTCAAGGCGGCTGTTCAACACGAATTCTTGCTCATAAACGCAACTTGGAGAATCTACCGAGCAAATATCAGGGGAGTTTCTCATTCTAATTCTTTTTACTTCTCGTAACTAATGTTTTATATATACAACGAGGACGTTGTATTATTCAAGTGGGGGGATAGAATTAGAATGTTTGCTTGTTCTAATTTTCACATTAAAATGCTTAAATTATTCTCAAAATTAAAAAAATTTCAAGCATACTTTTGTGAAATTACATGTTACGTAACCCTTGTTAGATATTGTGAGGATTTAACCTTTCCATTTCTAAATGTTTACCCAAATTCTACAAAATATGAGTGTGCCGATGATGTTGTAGACTTTAGAACTTGGATTGGTATATCTATTTGAGACCGCAATAATGAGTATTATGGATTTAATTGGAGTAACTTGTTTAAATTGGTAAATTTTAGGATTACACCCAAATCGCCTTTCCATGTTGTTTATTAACTAACTACACCGGTTAGTTAACCTCCAGTTTAAACCCTTTTCCACTCTCATCTTTAGAGTGAAGATCCACTAGAACAACCCGTAGAGCCAATTCTTTAGGAACTACACCAACTATTTGTTTCTTTACACCCTTACACCTTAACCTACCCTGTTAGATTAAGTTTAATTTACAGTTGCTAGTTGCTTAAAGTATAAAGTTTGTATTTCCCGAGTCTTGTGTCATTTTCTATCTTTGGTGCGGTTGGAAATTTGCACATTGCAAACGGGAATGTATATTATAGTCAAAACTCACGTGATTTTACTACCATCACAATTATTGGTGAATCCGAAGAACGAAGGAACTATCGAAGGAATTATCCGGAATTATTATGATTGTGAAGATGGTGAAACTACTCCGAGTTTCGTATATAGTTAGACTGCAAAAAAATCAAAAAAATGAGAAAAATTGTAACAAAAAAAGAAGGAAGGCTTGAAGATAATCGTTTCGCAGCTACCGAAGGAATTACACGAAGGATCGATTATTCGTTGACACAAATCGACGATGTAGAGTATTGTACAAAGTGAAAGATATCGCCACTTTCCTTGTAGAGTATGTAAAGTTTTGGGGTGATTGGGAAGTTGACCGTTACGGGAAGGCCAACTTAGGTTGTTGTTTTTTATCTATGATCAAGACGTTGTAAATAGTCGTGTCTTTGTCATGGTAACGGTCAGGAAAAAGTGTCTAGAAACTTGTATCTTAGTCTTAATCTATTTGTTTCTTGATTTTTATTTAACAACAATTTACTTCCCTCTCACCTAATGATTAGCCGCTGGTTTTACGCGAATGAGGACTTGTTCGAGCGTGCATGTCTATTCCGTCGTTACGGCCATGTATGCATGTCTTAGCTGCCTCATTGGTTTATGACTTTTGGTGAAAGTTAGAAGGTTCCTACCCTATATCATTCTTCATCCTAACCGTTGGTTAAATTCGAATGGGGATGTGATCGAACACACATGTCTATTCCATCGTTACGGCCATGTATGTGTGCTTCAGCTGCCTTGTTGGAGTGGTACTTCTGGTGAAAGATTGTAGAATGATCAACCGTAAGCCTTTCCATACAAAAAACCCATATTTACCTTTATAAACTTGTTACTCCTTGGCTTTAGTGGTGGAGATGTGTATCCTTTCCAAGCTTATGATAGAATACTCGTCACGACCGAGCAATTGAGCGAATTAGTTACATGTTACCACATAGATTAGTTGAGTGATTTGAGTGTTTTCATCTTCTTATTTTGTGAGGTGTTTGGTTGTGTACTTGTAATAGATCAAATAAATACTTTAACTAAAAATATCCTCAGGGATACATTTTTATAAACTTCTAAAGGCTACTTGATGATAAGTAGGATTCAAGTGGGGGGATGTTTGATGACATCAAATAACGTCTATTTTATAGTATCATTTATCCCATGTTTTAACCCATTTTGTATAATAATTGCAAAGAATGATTACTTAATCGTTTATATTTGAGAATTGCAGTAATTGTGGAGTACTTGGTGAATATTTGCAAAAGGCGCGCATTCTGAAGCTTAAACAAAGATATTTTGAAGATTAATGATTCTGACTACCAATACGCCGTACCCATTAAGGAAGATACGGCGTATCCGTGCCTGCACTCACCAAAGACCACAAAGGAAAAAGGATCAATACGCCGTATCCAAAGAAACTCAATACACCGTATTCAAGATATAGTATGTGAATAT
>BQNB010167574.1:0-13982 GCA_026074375.1 Tanacetum coccineum
ATATGATTTATTATTTAAAATATGTTCCGAAAATTTTACCGGTTACACGGTAATCGCTTTTATGTGACAATAAAAGACCAAAGGTCAAAAAGTCAAGTCAGACCCAAAAAGTCAAAGGGTAAAATAGTCGTTTAAAATTTCAAAAATTACCGAATGTTACAGGTTCAACTCTCTATAATCAATTCACATTCTAAAGGATCCATCCTTCTTTTTAACAAATAATAGTGGTGCCTCCCAAGGCGATGAGCTTGGTCGAATGAAATCCTTGTCTTGGAGTTCTTTGAGTTAACCCGACAACTCATCCATTTCAGAAGGTGCCAATCGATATGGAGATTTCGCGGCCATTATTGCTCTAGGGATTAGATCGATACGAAACTCGATTTCTTGATTAGGTGGTAATCCTGATAAATCATCCAGAAATACCTCGGAAAAGTTTCTAACCACAACATTATCCTCATTTTTTTGTTCTTTAGCTTTTGCACTCCTAAGATGCCTTAACTTCTCTTTTGGCTTTTCACCTACGACTCTAAGTGTCTTGCCAATTCATAGTGGGATCCTAACTACCTTCTCATGGTAAATGATCTCAGCCCTGTGTTTGGACAACCAGTCCATTCCTACGATCATATCAAAACTTACGCTTCCAAACAGTATTAGATCAATGTCAAAGGTATGCCCTTCTATTTCTAGTTCACATCCTCTAAGAACCTTGTTGATCTCCACTAGCTGCTCGCTAGCTATCTCAATCTCATAACTGAATCCTAAATTACTGGACTCTATGCCTAACAGAGGTGTGAAAGTAGTGGAAAAAAAGCTATAGTCGGCATCAGAGTCAAATAGTGTTGTAGCAAAACGATTGTTTAGAGTGAACGTACCCGTCATGATGTTAGGGTCTTGGCAAGCCTCCTCTGTCCCCAATATGAACGCTCCTCCACTTGCCCGATTTCATATATGATCCACATATTGTAACATCCGAGAATTTTCAAATTTTTGAATGACGATTTCAATCTTCGACTTTTAGGGTATGGCCTGACTTATAAGAACGATCATCTAAATCACGTTTTCACGACTCGGACTAGGGGTGAGCATGGTGCGGATCGGTGCGGTTTTTGGCAAAAACCACACCGCATCTGCAATTGCGGTTTTTAAAAAGTGAGAATCCGCAACCGCGCGGTTTTTGCGGTTTCGGTTTTGCGGGTTTTATTGCGGTTTTGCGGGTTGTGCGGGTATTAACCGCATCGCACCATCATTTATAATTTATATAATTAATGTGGGTTTTTTGCGGTTTTTTTTTTACAATGTTGGTTTTTTCGGTTATAACAATGCATATATTTAAGGTAAACACACACATTACCTAGAATATTATTGATAATACTGATTAGTTGCCTTGGAACTCACATTTAAAATAAATCAATGTGCCGTTTTCGGTTTTATAAATTTAATGTGCGGTGCGGTCGGTTTTGCGTTCGGTTTTAGGATATAAACGCAACCGCACCGCATTTTGCGGTTTTATTTTTTCCTAAAACCGATCCACCGGTTTTTGCCGTGGTGCGGTTTTTGTGGTGCGGGTTTTTGCGGATTTTGCGGTTTTACAGTTTGCGGTGCGGTTTCTGCTCACCCCTAACTCGGACCCTAAAGCAATTCGATGTGAAACGACATTCCTGACAACTTTTCAGTTTTGCCCGAAACCTGGAAACGAGACGAAAAGGGCTAAAACAGCACTGCAAACATTTTTCGAACAATATACAAACGCGGACACACAAAGACAATTAAATTTGTTTTTAATTATCAGTATTTATTTAATAAAAATATTAAATAAATTAGTCATCATTTTAATTAAAAACGTTGCGGATAACACGAATACTCGAGTTGAAATCCAATTTTATTTCGGGCAAGGCGAAACCGGTTCACAAAATGAATAACAGATATTTTATTAAATGTTATAAAATATTTATGAAACATTATCAAGTAAATACTCATTTTTATCAGAAAAATGATTCGGAAAACAATGGCGCAAGTTTCAAGAGTTGAATCATCCGTTAAGTCATTCAAACGAGTCCCGAACCGATACGTATCGAAGTTTTACTAAAAATTTACAAAACGAACCTTGGACTATTTCAACTTGTCACTTTTGATTTAAAGTTTTAACATATATATAAAATTATATATATTTATTTCATTTATACAAATAAAACACACACACACCCACATCACTACTCTCTCCCTCCCCTTTTATCTGGCTACCGCCCCACCACCATCTCCGGCGACTATTCCGGCCACCACCGCCGCGCCGCCGCCGAAAAACTTTTCCGGCGGAGTTTTCCGGTGAGCTCCAAAAAGCTTCCTCACCTCCCAAGATATTCGATCCACACACCCACTCTCGGTCACGCGCCGTCACCACCACCACTCGACCGCCGCTGCCACACCACCACCACTCGACCACCGCTGCCACACCACCGCCACTTCATCACCCCCATCATCATCATCATCTTCGCGATATCATTGTCACCACCATCCCACCACTCCCGCCACAACCACAACCACCATGAGGGTGTGTGTGGTTTCTTATAAGCACAAGGGTGCGCGTGGTTTTAATACCACCACCACGAGGGTGCGTTGGGTTCGGGTCAGCCACCACCCTAAGGTGGGTTTGGGTGGCAGCCACCGAACAAAGGTGCGCTCGGGTTGGGTTTAGCAGCTAGGGGTGGTTTGTTTTGGTGGTATAACACCACCACAAGGGTGTCGGGGTGGGGGTTTACAGCCGGGGGGGTATGAGTTGTGTGGTTGGCTTATGTGCTAACAGCCGGGGGGTGTGCGTCGGGTTGGGGTTACAACCAAGGGGGTGTTCGTGTAGGGTTATAGCAAAAAGGGGTGTTTGTTTCGATGGTTAACAGCCGGGACATCCGGGGGGAGGGGTTGTCGGAGTTGGGTTGCAACAACAAAGGGAGTTTGGTTTAGGTTTAAACAAGTTAAGGGCGTGTTTGGTTTAAGAGAGAGACACGAAGGACGTGTTTGGTTTAGCGAAACAACGCAGAAACAACGAGGGTTCGTTTGGTTTATATATATCAAAACAACAAATGAAAACAACATAAGGTTTTAATAAATATCAAAACCGGATAAATATTTATTGGTGGTTTTAATTGGTTAAATATATATAATATTTATTAATTTTTTAATTTAGATATAATAATATACATATATATTATATCTAGAAAACGTGAGTGTTTGAAATATTAACACGTTAACAATTGCAACATATATTGAATATAGGAAACGTCGAGTTTTGCGAAAATGGAAGCGTGATATAAACAGAGAATTCATGATGAAATTTATATAATTTTCTATATTTACGATTCACTAAAACTCTATTATTTTAGAGAACCGATAAAAGGAATTAAGATATGTTCTAAGATATATTAAATGATATTATACAATAACCTGGGCAACGCACGAAAAACTATACTTTTACATTGAGATAACCATTTTAGACGCGACCTGTCGAGGAAACGAAATATAAGTTTATAAAATATTATTTTATATTTTATAATTTTCAGCTAGAAGGTAACACCATAACTATTGTAAAAGTTTTACAAACGTCGTGTGTTTAATTTATAACTTAAAGACGTGTGTCTACAAGGACTTTTTAATAATTAAATGAGTTGTCGAAATAATTGGTTTAATTATTTACTCTCACTTTTTATATAATACTTGCAAAGTATTATACAGTTCACATTAATCCTTGAGTTGTCTGTCTTTATTATATAATTCGCGGTACGAGTTATACAATGGTTTATTTTTCATATGTAATATATATAGAATATATATTACACACTTTGGGTATATTTTCAATTTATTTATTTAACCAACCACCAAACCATTACAACGTTAAATCTAAATCTTTATCAACGCGTCGCGTTGACATAACAATTCACCGAGAAACCCAAACACATTATCCTAGGCTAGTGGGACTTAGCCGCTAAGTTAAGCTGAGCCCCACGTTTTACTTGTTTTACATATATTTTTGGGGTGAGAACATGCTTGTGCAAATCTGTTTGCAAACTCAATTACGTGGTCGATTACATACGTGTTTACATGAATGTTTACAAATACATTTACATGATTGATTACCTGTTTGGTTTACATACTCATTTATATATCTCGCGAGGAGATACAATACTTGGTTACACTTATGAACTCGTTTTGGAGTAAGAAATATATGCATGGGTATTTATAATTGGACGTAAGTGGTTAATTTTCATGATATGATTACGTGTTTGCCTAAGTAGCGATAACCCAAATTGTGCCCACTATCATGAACTGTAAATCACCTGGAGGGTGAGCGCGAATGTTATAAATAGATCTATTGGGATTGACAATCCCCGTTCGGGTGATTAGCTATCACTGGACAAAAGAATGTATACCATGTCGAATATAACACCCTGTGTTTTCAAGACATTGACGACGTCGATAAATCCACAATGTACCTTTTGTATTGTACGCGTTTGCTTTAAATCATAAATGTTAAGCTAAATCGCGTAAGCTAAAAACGATCATTCAATGTAAACTGGCGTCAAACAATTAAATGTTTACATAAAACAAGTATTAAATAATTATTTTGAGAATAATTATGGTCTTTGTTCATTGTGTTTTTATTGGTTGCATAAATTGATTTCGTTTCGCGATAAATTGCGTTTAGGCATTCCTGGAACCACCAAAACGTTTTTACGCTTCAACAAATACCCACATTTATACCCAATACCTTAAAAAGTTCAAAAATATCTCACTTATATCACTCTTTGGCCGAAATTCTTGCAATGTATACAAAGATATATCAAGAATATCACTTTGGTCAAATGTACATCCATACCTTTCAATTTAAACCACCACCCACGCCTTCTCTCATTAATACTAGCCATGCTTGGTATCTTGACGTAGCCAAGACCATAGACCATCCTAGGACCATACCTTGTTACCTTGACTTTGTATTAGCCATATATATACCATGTATCTCTAGTAGAAAAATATAACATGCTTTAACACCTTGTAAAAATCTCAAAAACTCCTCCCTGTTGTGCTCTCTAGCCCCGGCTCACTAAGCCATTCAATAGCCAATCCATACTAAATTTATATAACCTTTTTCATACACTCTCATACATATATAAGATTACTCAAAGTTTTTTGTCTAGGAATGATTTGATTATTTCAAAGTATTGGAGCAAGAAATCAAGTTTAGGGTTTTTATTTGGAAACAAGGGTTTTCTTAAGTGCAAGCTTGGGTTTTAAGGCTAAGCACGGGTTTAGCATTTGATTATCATCATCATCATACATCATAAGGTCTATTTTAAACCTTTATGCTTTCATTTTATGAGTTTTTATGTATATAATGTGCTATATAGTGAAATCACCATTAGGATTACTTTTGAACATGAAAAATATAATTTTTCTTGTGATTATGATTTTATACACTTTCTCACATATTATGATGTTGGTAATATCATGAAATAAAGAATATATAAGTCTTGTACTATATTCTCGGTTTATGATAAAAGTTCATATATAAACTTGTAATTAAAGTTAATTTAGAAAGTTTATGATTTCATGTAATGTTAATTAACTTGTGTCTGTGATCTTGGACAAATCTGAACTTATGGACATTTATTATATGTATAACATATGATATATAATTATAATGTCTTGTGGTAAATTGTGAGGTTGAAAAGTATATTAAAACATTTTATATAATAAATTTTATAAAAGTCATTCTAGGGTCAGTAGGTTTTTCGATTTCCAAACAGTGAATTTTATATTTTTATAAGATAATATATTCACGTACGATTCGAAAGGTAAGAAAACTTGTTAAACAGATTAATATCGAAAAAGTTTCGTTTAAAACGAGTCTTACGTTATTTAAACGGAGTTTATTAAAAATGCTTTTATTAAAAAACTTATATCAACTGCTAGTTTGATATTTTTAACAATAATACATATTTTTAGGATTCCAAAATGTTAAAGTATCGTAATTTTTTATAAATATACGAACGAGTTATGAATTTCGTGAGTTTACGACAATTATTACTTTTATTAAAACTATTTTTATAAAAGTTACTATTCATGTCAGAAAGTTATAAATTTTTTGTAACCTCATAAAGTTATGAAACTTTCAAAAAAACGAGAACGTCTCGAAAGAATCGTTATAAAAAGGCTATAACGAATAAAATTACGGACATTTTCGGGTTTTTTACGACAACCAAATACGATTTTATTAAAATCTAGCTGATGGTGAACAGAAAAGTTACTGTTCACATAGAGTCAAAATATCGAAAATGTCAAATTATGATAACTCGTCCTAATACGAAAAGATGGGCATAAGAAACGCAAAAATCGGGCTTAAAACGCAATAAGTGTATGACTAGTTTTACTAAAACGGTTTATAAACGTTTTTACTTATTAAACGTAATTTTACCAAAACCATTAGTTGGTGATTGAGCTATGTAGAATTATATGCGGTTATCAAAGTACTATATTACTAGGGAGTTTCATAATGAGGCCTCTTCGGATGGCGTTTCGACGAGTTGTTGGATTTACGATTTAAAGTGTCCTAACTCCTCGAACGTCATGTCATGACCTCTTAAATTATGATAGCCCGAACGATAGTACGATGTAAACTATAAGATTATATTCATGTTCACGGTACTTATTCGGACTATGCTTATTACGTTGCATTCGATCTTTTACGTTGACTGATTTATCTGCGATATTTGGATTATCTGAACTCAAGGTGAGTTCATAGCCCCACATTTTTACGATTTAAAGATTTATTATTATGGGGTGGAAACTTGCTTTGTTTTATAAATTGGACGACAAGTTTTGATTACTTGTTTGCTAAAGTTGCGATAACCCAGTTTAGTCCCTTGTCATGAATGTCTATTGATTAGATTGTAGTTGGTACTACATTTATGTGTGCGCGTATGTTATTTAATGATTATTCGGGAACGACCTCCCCGTTGGGTGATTTGCTATCTTCGAGAACGATCGTATAGCATGTCAAATCTAGGATGTTTTAGGGGTAGACATCTATATGGGCGTAAAATTGCTAATATATAGTATTATTTGCAGAAAGATTGTGAGCTACAGTGTCATGAGATTAGTGTAATGTTATTCTAGTTTTTGTGATGCCTGCATGTGTTGCATTATCACGAAAAGTCTTGCGGTCCTGCATATTTTGATTTATCAACATATGAATTCACCAACATTATTGTTGCCGTTTTTGAGCAATGTTTTAGGAGAGATTTAGGCATGGGTGCCAGGGATGAATTGGGTTACATTTTGGATGCACGCTTAAAGAATTAGGTGCATCTATTTTGGGAACGTATCGTTCAACTTTTGTAATATTACAAACAATGAACAAGTAAAAGATATATGCTTTGTATTATGTCTTTCAAATTAAATACATTGTTATCAGTTTTAAAACGACTTTTTGTGACTGTTCGTATTTTCTTGTTCGCTATTGATCTTAAGTAATAACGCCCCGGACCTTAATTCCGCTGCGACCCATTTCAGGGTGGTGGTACACTCGAAACATAGGATGTTTGGGTTAGAACATCTCCAGGGCAATGTAGGCCATTAATTTGGTATTCATACACGTCAAGCTTCAGTGTCATGGACTTAGAGCAACGTAATTACATTTTTGTGATGTTTGCATTTGATGCATTATCACGGGGGAAATCTTGCGGTCCTACACTTATACATTTTAACATAAATATTTGGAATATTTTTGTGGTGGATTTGACTATCATGCATATTTTGAACAAATGTGGTCCATTCATACATACGTTTTTGTGACCATTTGGGGATTGAAATGGTTCAGGCATATTTTACAACTCTTTGAATTATGACATTCATACATACAGTTTAGGGAACATACAAGGTTTGAAACGGTCATGCAGGCTTTACAATGGTTTGATTTCTAAAAATCATACATATATTTTGGAAGGACATTTAAGGATTTAAATGGTCATACAATCATTTTATGATACTGTAGGGAGACAGTGATCATTAAACGTTTTACAGGGTACTGTGATGACACAGTGGACAAATTAATTATGGAACTTTACGTTCATACTTTACAACTGACCTATGAACTCACAACTTTTGTTGACCTTTTAAGCTTGTTTTTCTCAGGTAATATTTATATGCTCGGATTTTCTCGAGGTGCTTTGGAGTTTTTATACATTCTAGCTTTTCATTGTGATTGCAATTATTGGCATTTGTTATATATATATATATATATATATATATATATATATATATATATATATAATGTATATGATGAATCTTTAGTTAAAAACACAAGGTTTCCATTCATGTATTAATTTATCTCAAGTGAAATATATCATTTAAGACTTGCCTCAATGATATATTACATTGTGTTGGACTTAATCACCGCATATGTTTATATCAATAAACATTTATTCCAAAGTCGTATGTTTTATTTCTAAATTCTCAAGTAAAGTTTTATTCCAATCTCAAGGATTAACATCAAGATTTGATAGAATGATACTTTCTGTAACAATCTGAGTATCACGACGCATATGACGATCGCGAATTCGACGTCATAATCATTATTTTATAAATTCGTGTGAGCGAACGTCGACATTTAAATTTTTGTTTATCGTAGATAATTATTTTCGTATTTTATTACGAACGGAAATTTAAAATATTTATTTTTGACGTTTCGCGAGTTGACGTTTGACCGCGCGTTCATTAATCGTTTTGAGCATCGTAAAATTTACGACGCATCTCGTTATTATTTTTATAATCATAAATTATTATTTTGTGAACTTTGTCGTCTTTGTTCCTTGTCATTGGCCAAAGCTCGCGTTTAAGGCTCGCGTTTTATTTAAAATGGGTACAAGTTACATTTTAATTAAATGTTACCTAGGATTTTACTAGTAATGAAAAAGAAAAAAATATATCATTTTTGCATGCCTAGCTATGTAGCCGATGCCTAAGGCACACAACACACTCAAAATCCTTACAATTCCAATGTGTAATCATAACATGATTGCTTCCAAGAAAAACCTTATATTATCTCCCTACACTCACAAGTAAAAACACATAGTTAAAACTTTTGTTCTCTCCCTCTTTGTCCTTGGGTTCGGCCGAGTACCACACACACACACAAACTCACCACTTTTCCATTTTGATCTTAAAAACACATCTAAACCTCACTCAAAAATGATATAGCTCAAGATAGGAACAAAAGAAAATAGTTTTCTTGTTTCCCTCTTCTCTTTTGATTCAGACGAGCCCCAAACAAACACACTTTTGGTGTTTTTATTTATCTAGCTACTCCATATTGTTTAGAAAGATTATTTAGGATCATCCATGGAAGAAAAGGTGACATGCATTAAGGTTTGAGTAAGTTTTGGGTTTATTTAAAATAAAAAGGTTTTGGTTCAAGAAATAGTTTAAAGATTGGTGGGAAAATATTAGTGGGAAGTTTTGGATTCAAAAAGGGTGAAGGTTTTGGGTTCGGTTTAGGGTTCGAACCAAAGAGGGGGTACACCAAGGTGTATTTTGTTTAATAGGTCATTAACTAGTTAGTTTAGATTTATTCGGGCTTGATTTAGTTTGGTTTCGGGTTGGTTGATGGTTCGAAGTCATGACCAAAGAAACAAAGGAGACGAGTTTGACTATTTATCGGGTCCGATTTTGCTTGTGATAGCATTGTAAGCGTTCTTTTTATTTTTGTTTTGTTCATTTTTGTTTATTGAATAATATTAGTCGTTGCATGTGATGGAATCGATAAGATCTTGCGCCGATTAGTTAGTTGATGTTATAAAATGATTGAGCGAGTTAAGTATAAATTATAGGTCATATTAGATGTGTCGTAAGTTAGATTTTGGGTCAAAAATGAGTTTTGGCGTGATTTACAAAAGGTGTAAGTTGTGCAGAAACTTTGGCATGGTAAACGAGGGTCGAGATTTTGAGAAATCTGATTTTTGATTGAAAAATATGATAAAGCTTTCTTATACGATCGTTTTGACATAAAACGGAGCTTCTAACTCCTAATAACGAAGAAATTAAAGCTAAAACGAGATATATATTTTTGGCGTAAAAACTCAGCACTTGTAGAAAATGGTGTTTGCTGTCAGGAAATTAAACGCTTGTTTTGAGCACTTTCGAGTCCGTTTCGGCGTTCCGGCGTTCCGGCGAAACACGAAAGTTGCTCGAAATGATGTTTTCATTTGTCGCGAGGCTTGCTGATCGAGTAATAACAGGTCAAAACCCAAGGTCAAAGTCTGTGTTTTTATTAAAAGAGTCAAAGTTCCTGCATAAACTTGCATGGGTATTTTGGTCATTTTCTGTCGAGTTTCTGCTCTCGGCTAAAACTAAAAAGTTGTTCGGAATGTTGTTTTACATAAAATCTCTTCTTTGTCCCAACCGTGAAAATGTGATATATCGGGTCATTTGGAGCGGGTCAGATTTAACTATACGTATGTATAAAAAGTCAAATTCAATTAAAGTCTAGCGTTGACTTTCGAGAGTCAACAGGTTAATGCTAAACTTGTCGGGTATAATAAAAGTAATTAAACGCTATTATTACTACGAGTGAGATATTTTAAACTTAACCGTTATTATGAACGAAGTAAATTCCAAATATAGAAACTTTTGTAATATGCGGGATATAATACTTGTATGAGTAGTTAATAATCAAATTGAATGTCGAGGGTTCGGCGAGATAACTTAATATTACTATAAATATAAGTGGATAACGAGACTTACTAAAAATGTTAACTTTCCGAAAATTGTAACTTTCCAAAAATAGAAAGTTTCCTAAAATAGGAAGTTTTCAATTAAGCGAAGTATAATATAAATAAAAGAACGATCGTAACCTAATATTATGGGGTTTTAGGACCTAAGGCGCAAGTGGGTTTCTCATCACATGTATTAATATATATACTATATATATATATGTATATATATATATATATGTATATATATATGTATATATATATATATATATGTATATATATATATATATATATATATATATATATATATATATATATATATATATATATATACTAAATATATATGATTTTGTTGATACGATGTACGCATCGTTGACCACACTTTTCGGTATAGTAATCGAGCGACATAAGTTACAGGTCGTGATCGTGTTCGTTGATTTTTCGTGGATTGTTTCGATTTTTTGATCTTCGGCTTCGATCAAGGTGAGTTCATAGCCTCACTTTTAAGTGTTTTTAAATTTTTTTAAACCCGCGAGGGGGATACTTGCTTGTTTTGAAAATAAGAACGGAAAGTGTTTTTATGCTAAATATGATTCCATTCACTATTGAGTATATGCCTTTTACTGTGTAATTGCCAGTTGATGGTGATCGCAATGCATAAATAGATATATTGGGTTTGACATACCCTGTCCGGGTATGAATCCTTGATTGATAAGTGAGCACCCTGTAACGGACATTTTGTAGTTAGTAATAGGAGAAGAGGCATTATTTCGTCTTACGGGATGAATGTGTTAAGTGTCCGTACACGGGATCTTTAGTTGGAATTCATGATTTATATATAACTTGGCTTACGAGTAAGGTTATATGTTTTGTTGAACTAGATATGCGTTCTAACTGTTTGTGTGTAAACTCTATGAATTCACTCAACGTTTTGTTGACGTTTTTAAGCATGTATCCCAGGTTAATTGATGTTGATGGCTGGACGGGACGGAATTCGGATATCAAGGACGGAGTCTCGGTGAAGTAGTGTCATAAACTAAATAAATGTTTTAGAAATCAAGTCGTGTTATGACTTTTAGAAATAAATTTCTACGTTGGTATTGGGACCTATGTAACTCTGATCTTTCTAATAAATGAAATTGTGTTTTATAAACGTATCTTTGAACGTTTACTGGGACTTGTGTGCATGTATTATGAAGTAGCACCCCAAATGTTGTATTCTGCTGCGTATCGTAGTTTGGGGGTGTTACAGAGTGGTACCAGAGCACGAGTTGTATTGAACTAAGTCGTTTTACAAAACTTAGACTACAACTGTTTTTGGAAAATTTTCACGAGTCTTTCACCGTTGTTCGATATCCGCGCGCGCATCGTTTATGATCCTTAGAAGCCTTATGTGGTATATTTGATTGCATATTATGTGCGTAACAAGTGGGATACACTTGATATAAGTAATGATTATATAAGTATATATATACGACATCCATTCTATGATGTATGGTTATATATACGTAACTTGGTATTCGCGTCTTGCGAAAAACTTAAAAATTTCCTTTACGCATTTCATGCAATGCCATAAAACCATCCTGATATGTGATGAGTATAATTTTTACATATGATTAAAAATATGTATGGTGGTTACTAATATAAGTATTTCTTTTCTTTTGTAGTATCATGGGCCAACCTTTGTCGCCGGATCGCGTATTCGACTTCCCCGTAGACGAGCCGGAGCCACACCCAGCCTATGATTTCTTCGCACCCGGACCGTTACCAGGGTATGCTGGTAACCCGAACAACAACAACGGGTGGCTTGAGGCGGATGATTACTTACTTGGAGAGCTTGAAGCTATGGTGGACGAGCCAATGGTTGGCCCGATGGTTGATGAGGTTGCTGAGCCAGTAGCTGAGGCAGAGGAGGAGCAGGTGGCCGCTCCAGTAGTTGGTATAGATGAGGACATTGCCATGTTGTTTGGCGATGATGATTTTGAGGACGATGCCTCCGAGGGATTTGATGAGGATGAGGTTTGGGAGGTGAACGCGGAGTGGCTGATGGCTCCCGTCACACCACCTCCGATGCTAGCAATGCCCCCACCGAGTGTCTACGAGGTTAGAGGTCCATCTACTGCTGCTGCTGAGGGACCGTCTTTTCCCTTCCTAGCACCTGGACTTCTAGTACCTTCGTTAGTGATCGAGGACTTGAGTACCCGCTTGGGTAACCTAGAGTACGGGCATGGGCAGCTGGTGAAGAAAGTTATCCAGGTGAGTGATGCAGAGGTAGCAGCTGGTGTTACTATTGGGGAGATAGGCCTGAGGGTCTTTGCGATTGAGGGACAGGTACAGGTGATGGCATCCCAAATGGTTCATGCTGCAGACAGGTGGGAGCAGGTTGGTGCTCAGGTTGAGCAGGGTCAGCAGACTGCGGCCCAGAGAGATGAGGAGATTGCTAGATTAACCCAGCAGGTGCAGGCAGCTGTGCAGCAGAGAGACACACAGATCCAAGAGCTGCAGACTACAGTTGCAGAGATGGGCAGCCGAGATAACTCACTGATGCAGTGCATCTTGAGGATGGATAGGCGACTTGCATCATTGGAGAAAAGACCCCCAGGACCTCAATAGTCCTATTAGTAGTTTATTTTGATTTTTGAATTTAGTTATGACCATTTGTATAGCCACTAAACTGCTAGTGCCAATTAGTGAGGCCATGCTGCTGGGTGTATTTTGTTTTTGTAAACACCGCAACCATTTGGATATGTTAGGACTTCTGTATTAGAAACTTAGAATCATCATGATTGGGATGTATCGGTCTTAGAACCAAAGATTTGTAACTTTTAGGGGATTTTGGTTGTACGTGTACTACCCTTAGTATTGTTATTATTATGGTTATGAGACTATGATTATCATTTGATTATGAGTTTGTATGATTGTGGGTGTTGATGTTTTGAGTAACCCTGTTACTAGATTGACTTAACTACGAGTGTGGAATGATTATGATTGGTGGATCTTTCGCACGTGTATGATAATATCTTGCATTGTCCACGAGTGGGTATTATTTTGAAATTTGATGTGACCGGTGACCAGATTGTATTTAATGACATTTTGTGAATTGATGATTTTAAAACTATGAATTGCAATAACGAAATTGTGTGTTAAACAAATGTCGTTGCACGAATCATATTGACTATGTTGTATGAATTGTTTGTGTAAACAATGGAAGAATGTGTTTTCAAATTT
>BQNB010167575.1:0-13982 GCA_026074375.1 Tanacetum coccineum
ACTGATTTTGATGGCAATTCATAGTTTGTTCCATATAATAATCCAAGTCATGAGGAAATTGAGTCATCAACAACGACTCTAGAACCATAAAATGTGAAAATTTTCCACCAAGTACAACCCTTAACTCACATTTAGACAAAAGACCATCCTCTAGATCAAGTTATTGGGGACCCATCCAAACCTGTCATGACTCGCAAACGGCTACACACAGATTCTGAGGTATGCATGTATGCATTAACCGTCAGCATTATTGAACTAAAGAATATCAAAAAAGCTATGACAGATCATAGTTGGATTGAGTTCATGCAAGATGAGTTGAATCAATTTGAGAGACTTCAAGTTTGGGAACTTGTTCTACCACCAGAAGGAAAGAATATTATTGCTCTTAAATGGCTCTGGAAGAATAAGTGTGATGCTAAAAATATTATTTTTTGAAACAAAACACTTCTTGTGGCAAAAGGATACAGGCAGGAAGAAGGCATTGATTTTGAAGAGTCATTTGCTCCTGTTGCTCGTCTTGAGGCCGTTCGGTTGTTTATTGCTTATGTTGCTCATAAAAATATCACTATCTTTCAAATGGATGTTAAAACGGCTTTTCTCAATGGTCCATTGAAATAAGAAGTTTATGTCAGTCAACCTGAAGGGTTTATTGATCCAGAATTCCCAGATCACGTCTACAGGTTGAAAAAAGCTCTATACGGTCTTAAGCAAGCACCTCGTGCATGGTATGACAAATTGTCTTCTTTTCAAATTGAACATGGTTTCACTAAAGGTATTATTGACCTGACTTTATTCACACGACGTCATAGGGGAGACATATTACTTGTTCAAGTTTTGGTTGACGACATTATTTTTAGATCAGCAAATCTAGATTTTTTAAAACGTTGTGCAAACCTAATGAAAAATAATTTTGAAATGTCAATGATGGGAGAACTAAAGTTCTTTCTCGGACTTCAAGTTCATTAATATACCCGTGGCATATTCATAAGTCAGTCACAATACGCGATTGAATTGTTAAAGAAACATGGTATAGATGAGTGTATCTCAATGAACACACCTATGGAAATTAAGAGGTTGGATGCTGATTTACAAGGCACTCCTACTGATCAAATAACTTATCGTCACATGACAGGAGGGCTTATGTATCTAATAGCCAGTTGTCCAGACATTGCTTTTGCTACTTTTGTATGTGCTCGTTATCAAGCACGTCCTACGATCAAACACCTCAAAGAGGTTAAACGGATCTTTCGGTACCTAAGACAGTCCTATAACATGGGACTATGGTATCCGAAGGATTCCGGATTTAAACTAATTGCATATTCAGATGCGGACAATGCATGATGTAAAGATGATTGTAAAAACACATCAGGAGGATTGCAATTTCTAGGTGGAAAGCTCGTAAGTTAGAGTTCGAAGAAACAAGATTGTATTGTGAATTCTACTGCTGAGGCTAAATATGTTTCCTTGTTTGCATGTTGTGCACAAGTTATTTGGATGCGTATACAACTACTAGACTATGGATACAAGTATAACCAGATTCCGATGTATTGTGATTCCAAGAGTGCCATTGCTATCTCATGCAACCCAGTCCATCATTCTAAGACAAAACACATAGACATCCGGTATCATTTTATTAAGGAACATGTTGAGAAGGGTACTGTGGAACTTTACTTTGTCGGGACAGAATACCAACTTGCGAATCTATTTACTAAAGCTCTTCCAAAAGAACGCTTTGAGTATCTAGTTCATCGCATTGGTATGAGATGTATGACTCCAACACAGTTGGAAAGCCTGACAAAGTCATCTTCTTGAAAAGATCATACATCAAAAACATGTAAATACATTTTTCAAAAACAAAAGAAAAAATTGAAAAATACAAAAATTCAAAAAGATTTTTTTATTATTAAAAAAACACATAATTTAAAGATCACATGATTAGATTCATGATTCCAAGTTTTTATAAAAAGCTTTCAATTGAAAATACGGAATCATAATCTAAGAGTGAGTAATTGAAAATTTTTCATTCATATACCTCATTTCTTAAATAAAATAAAAACAGTGATCTCTCACAAAAACTCAAATGTGGAAAATGTTGTATTTTCAAGGGGGAGTTTTTATTTTATATCAACCATCTTCATTAACGGACTAAGTGTTTAGCATGATTTCATTCCAAGGGGGAGTCTTTGTAAACATTGGTCAGTTTTTGAAAACTCATCATTACTCAAGGGGGAGTTTTTGAAAATTAGAAAACAAAATTCGGGACGTAAATAAGTTAAATTTGAAAAAGAAACTACAGGGGCTGAAAGTGACATTTCTCAAAAGTGATATTCGGTTACTATAAAAGGGAACAAACATTTTCTTTTTCAATTTTTATTCACCGAGACCATTACCGAGTTTGAGAAGGAAAATCAAGAACGGTTTTCGAAGCTCATTACAGCGATCATTACTTCTTTTTTTATCTCAAACGTAAGTTGTTAAGCGTTTTGAATCAGATCTAACATGTTTTGACTTATCGAGTTTAAACTCGGTAACATTCATATATTACCGAGTTTGTGAATTTACTGAATTTGTGTTAAAAGTTATGATCAAAGACGATAACAATGGATGATTGTGTGAAGTTAACTAAACCATAACTGAGAAAACGTTCAGACATATTAATTCGATGTAAAAATTGAAACTCGGAAAAGATTGAGGTATATCGAGTTTGATGTCAAACTCAGTAAAAGTCAAAATGTCAAACTCAGTAAAAGTCAAAATGTCAAACTCAGTAAAAATCAAAATGTCAAATTCAGTAAAGTCAAAAAGTCAAAATCAGGAACAATGAGTTTTGTGGATAAGTAAATGCTTTTGATGATTCATGCTCGACTGTCTGTGGAACAAAACGATCAATTTCTCATGTGTTTTTGAAACAACCGATAATTGTGCATCATGAAACAAGTTTTTTTTAATGAATTATAAGATATGGGTCACATATGTCTATTCATAATTGTTTAAGTGGTCTAAGTCATGTCCGGTTTCGACCGTTTTCTGTAATGAACAGAATGAGGAGTGAGTGACTTAGTGACCATTCAATTATGGATTTGTGATTCTATGATTATCATTATAAAGAATGTTTTTGTCAAAAATATTTTTGGAAACGTTCTCAAAATCCGTTATGGTGTCAAAATGATACTCTTTTACAAAAACGGTTTTAAGAAGTTGATTGATTTCTCTTTCATTTTCCACAAAAGAATCTTGATTCAAAATCAAAAGAGACATCTTCATCATTCTTGAAAGAGTATCATGTCATAAAGAATTTATGGTGAGGATACTCTAAATATAGAACGAGAGAGCTAAATCCATACGCGAAAAAGCAAATCAAAAGTGTGTTCGAAAAAGAATTGCCAGAACACATAAAAATGATAAATAAAAAGAAAAATTCGAATAAAGCGTGTGGCATGTGCTAGAAAAAGCAAGAACGAGCACATGAGAAAGAAACTGATCAAAAATATGTTTAAAAAGAATTGCTAGAACATATAAAACAGACAGAGTAGAAAAAGACAAAAATCTCAAATGAATTATTTGATATCTAACCTCTCAATTTTATTCATTCAGTAATCATCATGGCACAACAGCAACATGCAGCTGATGTTCATCCAGACGAACTATGTCCTCCAAACAAACGATATGATCTTATGGATGCCAACAAGAAGGTTGATCTTAAACAAGTACAATTTCCACCCGAAAGCAAAATACTGAAGAATATCATCAAGAATCATCCTTTACGATTTAGTATTGCTGCTTCTTCCTCTGTACCATGGATCTATATGGTACAGTTCTGGCATACTTTGAAGGAAGACAGATCAAAGTATAGGCTCACGTTTATGCTTGACAAGAAAGTACTTTCTCTTACACTAGATGACTTCAGGACAATATTTCACTTACCACAAGCAAATGCCAACAATATTAATAGCTTTATGCCACCACCATTATTTTTAGACATGGTTCCATTCTATAAACAATAATTAGGCTTTACAATGGAGCTGAAGACATCATCAAGCTTTAAGACAACTGGTCTTCTACAGCCATGGCAAACGTTATGCAAGATATTTTCCAAATGCTTGACAACATGTGTCATTGGAAGGGATCAACCGTCGTTGCAAATAATGCAAATGATGTATTGGTTTGTCAATAACATTCATGTGGATTATGCGGAGCTGCTATGGGAAGGACTTTACTATTCTCTTCATCATCCAACATATTCGATTCCTTATCCAAGATTTACAAAGATCATCATTAGTCATTACATGACTTGTTTTCCTGACATTTCAAGACGTGCTCGAGACATGTATCACAATCTGCAAGATGATGACATAATGAAAAATATCTTTAATTCAGGGAGACACAAAGATAAAGTTGGCATGCAAATTCCAGATTGGATGATCACTGAAGAGATGAAGCACACAGAGCATTATAGGATGTATGCGGAGGTGTTTGGGTTAGATGTTCCTCTGACTCAGTCACAACCGACTGAGTCTACCCAAGGAACGCATAGGACACCTAGCGCCCCTAGGTCACCTAACCCTAAAATGGATACAACAGAGTCAAGTGCTCCAAAATGATCAACTGTGATTCATTTTCGTCTTCCTGAAAGGAGATCCACACGTCTTACTCCACCAGCTCCAGTGCCAACTGTTGATAAAGAAGATGAAATGATTTTACAAGATACATTACAAGTAAGTCTTGCTAAGCACAAAATTCAAGAAGAACAAGAAGCTAGAGAAAATGTGAAACTGGTCAACAAGCACTTGGCATCTAAAGAGATTGAAAAGATGATGGAAGGATCAGAGAATGTTATTGATGATAGTTTACCCCCTAAGAATGATGAACCAAATATTCCCGGCACTAGGTTAGAGCCCAGGAGTGATAAGGAAAGTCCAGAGGTGGAGATCACTAATGATGAAGAGGTGGAAATTACTAATGTTGTCATACCTGTTAATGTTAATGAAGAGGAGGAAGAAATAACTGATGAAGTGTATGAACTAAAATGAAGGGAGAAATGGAAGATTGTAAAGGAGTCTAGGAGTACACCATTCCCCACCCCAATTAGATCTCCTAGGATTCATACTGATCTCGTATCTTCAGATACTGAGAAACTCCAGGAATTGACTGACACTGACACTAAAACTACATCATCATCAAAATCACTCAGCACCAAATTATCTAAAACAAATCGACTTCTATCATTATTCAAAGCCAAACCTGCTCGTTTCAAATGATACAAGGATTTCTTTCAGGAGTTACAAGGACGTTATACATATTTGTTTGAACATCTGAAATCAAGGTTTCTGTCAAGGAAGTCTTTTGATACTCTTGCTGATCATCTCCAAGAAGTAATGGTCGAATCATTACCTATTATGGTAGATACGCATATTAAGAAGCAAGTTCCTGAGCAGGTTCGAGATCAAGTTCCAGTGTATGTTGCGGAAGGGCTGATTCTGGATAGACATAAGACTAAAGAAGAGATGAAACGGATGATTGCTAAAGCTATTTTACAAGAGCGTGGGAATATACAGGCTGAAATCTCCTTACAAATTCATAAATCTATTGATAATCATATTCCTTCTCAAGTTGATGCGTCAGTAAGAAGTTATATGTCTGGAAATATTCTTCATGTTCATCCAGCTCAATCACAAACACTCTCTGTTCCAGAACAACAATATCAACTATATCTTTCCATGAAAAATGATCCTCAGTTGCAGCAACAAGACATAGCAATATGTCTTGCACTTCAGATGAAGTTTGAGAATCTTCAGGTAGACCTTCTGCCGTTCACCCAAAAGATCAGGACGATCCTCATGATGATGCTCATCCTGAGAGGGAGAATCGTGCAAAGCGGCAGAAGAATTCTGAGTATGAAGCATATGTGTTTGGAGAGTCATCGTCTGGGCAGGTTAATGAAAATGAACAAGGTCTATCAACTTTAGGAAATCAAGAGCAAGAAGACGAATATGATTTTTAGACCGAGTCTTATGCTTCAGATGATGATGAAATACCAACAAAGGAAATGTCACAAGATATTATGTAAGAAGTATCACTGACAATTGATGGAGCAAAATTAAAGAAAATGGTTGATGAGATGTTGAGACAAAGATTTACTTCAGGAGATGAGTATCAATATCACATTGATCAGATGAAGAATTTCCTGAAAAGTGACATTGTTTGGGAAAGTAGAAAGGAAATCCTTGTTTTTCCGCATCCAAGAAAGACCACACATCTAGTTCAAAGTTGTCAGAGAGATCCTGAAGCTTCACCACTATCTCTTATAAATCAAGACCTTTTGTATCTGAAGAAAGGAAGTTCAGGGCCTGAGAAGATCGTATTGTCACTTCAAAAATTTCCTGCAATTATCTTTAATGATGATGATATCGAAGAACGAACTTCCAGATGGGTGAATAAGTGTGTTAAGAAATTTAATCTTTATGCTCGATATGGTGTTGAACATTGGAAGAATCCTCATGCAAAGATCTTCTACATAAGGAAACAAAAAGAGCCTGGAAAACCAAAGGAAGTGATTTATTTGAACTCAAAGATCATTCAAGTTATCAAGACATACTGGGAATTGGGTCATGAACACAAGTTTATCACAGAGATAGTTGCAAGAAGAGCTAATGAGTGCATTGTGTCAATTACCGAGCCTGATTACAAGAATCTCAATAAGAATGATATTGAGGACATGTATTTGCTGATTATGAATGGAAAGGTTCCTAACTATGCAGAAACAAGGGTATTCATCAGAAGTTCAGTGTTATGGGAAAGAGTGCATGATTTCCAACTTGGAATTGAAAGTTATCAACAGAAAGTTAATCTTACTGCACCAACAATATATTTCCCAGAAGTTGAAAAGCACAAAATGTTCTCCATCATCTATGAGCCAGTGCATGTAATCATATACAAAAATAGCAAGAAAGAGAAAAGGGTGATGAGACATTCAGATATTCATAAGTTTTGTGATGCAACACTAATTAGAGTACTTGAAGGTTTAAAGAGTTACAATAATGATGTTAAGTATGACTATCTACAAAGAAAACTTACGAATGATAAGGTTGAGTATCTAAAGTTGTTTGAAGAAGATATTGAAGTAAGATTGAAGTATCGCAACCAGATGAGAAGATGGGAGATGTATGTAGATGGAAGACCACTTGTACCACGAAGGGAACGCTCAGAATAATCGACCCTTAGGGGGAGATTGTTAGGTTCATAAAAAGTGTCGATTATGTGGTTTAATTATATTTAGTCATTAGTCTTTATTTTGTTTAGAATGAAGTAGTTTGTAATAAGGTATATTATGCTAAAAGTAAGAAATTGCATAATTGCTAAAGAATATGGACTAGAAGTGAAAAATAAAGAAAGAGAAGCCTCCTTCATTCTTCTATAAATACCTCTTCTAATCATCATTATAAGGTGATGCCTTGTAATAAACCTTTTCTTTTTCTCTTCATTTTAATAACATTTGAAATTTGAATACTTGCCCTCCTCTACTAGTCTCTTTAAGCTTCCATGGTTGATTATGTATGATTCAAGATAAACAAGACCTATCATTTATAAGTTTTAAAATCTCATTTTCTTAAAAAATATTTTCGTAAACTACTATGCCTTTAACAATTAATATAATCATAGATATTTGCAAATTCCTTAAAAAGTAATGGTGCTAACCAATAATCATTTAAATTATACCATCATCTATAACTATTATAGGTTCTTCCACATGTTAAAAATTAAGAAAAGAATCATCTAAAGTTTAAAATGAACATGATGAGTTATGTTAAGGATGTTATGAGTAAGAAAGAAAACCGTGTACTATCATTGTAAAAAGTTTACATTATTTTAAATCAAAACTCTACTCACTACACATGACCTATCATGTTTATTTTAAATAGAGTTAATTGCATAAATGGTCCCTGTGATCTCCTTTAAAGAATCTATTGATTTCTTTTTATCATGAAAAGGAGTTTTTACCCAACTCATTGTGTTTCTAAAAAGTATTTACCAAAACATAGAGGTGTTGAAGATATTTTCCAATTCATGGTAAATTTCTAATAAAACATGACATTACCACATCAGACTTCTATTATTTTGTTTACTTCACGTATTATTTCCTTAATCCGATATCTTTTCAACTATTTTGAAATATTTAATATTTATTAATTAACCCTTAATTTTTTGACAAGAGTTATTTTGGATACTAATGCAAGAGAGTAATCCTCACTATCCATTTAAAAAGAAAACAATATATGTGATTAAAATCATTTTATTATTTCAACTATTTTTTGTAATTTAAATATCTTATAAACCATTAATTATTGGACAAAACAAGTTATACCGTCACGACAACATTTAATTATCTTTCTAGGCACTTTAAAATACTTTCGACAAACTTTTTTTTCTTCGTTTTTTCACTTTTTTCGGTTTTTACGTTTTTTCGTCGTTCTTTTTTGTTTTTTTTGTTGTTGAAATTTGCATGAAAAATCACATGTGATTAAACACTAATTTAAATATTTTAATAAAATCACATGTGATATATATGATATGTAATAAAATTATATGTGATTTAACACCAATATCATATGTGATTTTATTAATATATTCAAATAAGTGTTTAATCACGTGTGATTGCTTCATGCAAGTTTCAACAACGAAAAAACGTTAAAAATACGTGAAAAAAGAGAAAAAAATGAAAAAAACGAATATTTTTTTTCAAAAGTATATCAAAGTGCCCATCTATAGAAAGATAATTAAATGTTCGTCATGATAATATATTTTTTTCTATTAGATCAAATGAATATGGAGGGTAGGATTAGTTCTTTGGTATCCAAATAATAAATGAAGTTATATACAAAAATCATGTTAGTAATTACGAAATCCAAATGGAATTATTTTCTTGATTTGTTTTTGTTCTCGAATTCGGCCCAGATTTTTTCTTGAAAATCGAACAAAGTAAACTGTGAAAAATCAAAAAATGTTTTCCGTAAACACCAAGATGATTATATTTATTTATGTTACAAAAAAGTGCTGCTGACATCATATTTTCATTGATGATTTTTTAGTTATGCATATATGTAATCATCGTGGAAACATGAAAATGATGTGCTAATATCTAAGATCTCGAGTCTTTTGTGAAATTGCTTTTCAACACATCATGCAGGGACGGAACCAGGGGGGTTACTGCGGGTGCCCGGGAACCCTATGAATTTTTTCTATTTAGTGTTAATTTTTTTTAAAAACATTGATTTTTCCTAAATGTATCTTAAATGCACCCGGTTCATCGAAAAATGTTTATAGAGTTACGGTTCAAAAAAATTTGTGCACCCGGTTATATTTGGTCCTGGTTCCGTCCCTTACACATGTACCTAGTTGTGTCCATTAGCCTCATCATTTCACAGCCTATGTAGTGTTCTTGTTAAGGTTTTGTTGCACGTTTAACATGCAAGAGCATAAAACCAAAGAACTAAAAAGTAAGCAATCGGGTCACAAGGTTAAAAGTATATTACTGTGGTAGAAGTAAAAAAACAATTGTCTTCATTTACTTGGATTAAAGCATACGGTGGAAGAAGATATATTTTCTTGTGAAGTGATTGACAAAAAAGGTTATAACCAATAATAAATGTAGTATGATTTATTTAATATAGAGTAATTTGCATTTTTGGTCTATGTGGTTTGGTCAAATTGCAGGTTTGGGATCCTAACTTTCGAAATTGCAGTGAACATTCATATTTTGAAGTTTTGGTTGCATGTTTGGTCCCTGACCCCAAGTTAAATGACCAAAATACCCTCCTTTTGGTTGCATGTTTGGTCCCTAACGAAGGGTATTTTAGTCATTTAACTTAAGGTCAGGACCAAACATGCAACCAAAACTTCAAAATAGGGACGTTCACTGTAATTTCAAAAGTTATTGGTTGCATGTTTGGTCCCTAACGAAGGGTATTTTAGTCATTTAACTTAAAGTCAGGACCAAACATGCAACCAAAACTTCAAAATAAGGACGTTCACTGTAATTTCAAAAGTTAAGGTCTCAAACATACAATTTGGCCAAACCACAGGTACCAAAAATGCAAATTACTCTTTAGTATATTGCCATGATTTGGATAATATTTTCAAAATCACCATGTTTTGGCAAATATCTTTTTTAAATTAAAAACTATGGTACCGACATTATTATTTCACCCTTTTAGAAAAAGCAATGATTTATTAAAGGATAAATATGACTCGAGCACGATTTATACAAAAATAAATACATAACAAAATTTTAATGGACCTAAACTCACAATCGAGTTTGAACCATGTCTATCATCTAATATAATTTTCCTATCAAGGAACAACCTTTGTACGCATGAACCAAGCCTTAACCAAGCTTAGCCTTCGAGGCTTCGAACAAACATTTGACTCTAATGCAAGGATGGTAAGTGAATCCATGTTGCGTCTCGGGTTTTGGTTACTTTGTGCATCTTCGTCAATGTGTTGGTCAAGAAGAAAGAATGTTAAATCGTTTACTTCGAATGTTGCTAATTGCAAGATCAATCTAACAATTATATTTTATAAACGGTGATGCGGTTTAAATTGTGATGTACTCCCTCCGTCGCATATTAGGTATTCATGTTGTTCCGAAAATATTCTTCATGTTTTTAAATTAAAAGTTAAGGTTTACTGATATCTTTATTTTGCCCTTCTTCTATTTAATATTTTAAGGTTTAAATATCTAATAATCGTATTTAAACATTGGGATTTCAATCCGTGTGAATTGTGTAAATCATAAAATGATTATTCTTTGTATGTAGACATTAGAATGAGACAAAGAGAATATTCAAAATGAAATTATAAGACCTCGTTTGATTCGTTAATATAGGCATAAATAATATGATGCCATTGTCATCTGATTACAATTCCATTTGGTTACCAAATTAGATACTTGTATGATTTGTCACGTTAGTGTAATTATATACCTACTTTATAAAATTATAATGAGAGATAAAAATTATTTTTCTAATTGTTTATCTACAATAATTAATATAAAAATTATTTTGATTATAATTGTTTATTTTTTATTGAGTTTTTAATTTAATAAATTATTATTAACTTATTATTTTAATAATAAAATTTTATAAAATAATATTATTTTTATAAGATTATTACCCAAAAGAAAAAAATGAGAAAGGGAGAAACCCATATCCGATTTCTGCACACTTAGCCTCATATATTATTATTTATTATTTTATTATTATTATTATTATAAACATCACTTTTATTAGAAAATCATAGGATTTACAAAAATTAGTGGGAAGCCGAGATACTAGGCTCCCACTCCTCTAGCTATAGCGAAGCTGATCCTACTAAAAATATAAACAGCAGTACGCGCCCCAATATCTTGAGTCACGGAAAACTTTCGAATCCGCTTCAGTAAGATAACTGCGTCCTTCTCAAGTTCCCCAAAAGAAGAGAATGGGAATGGGAGAAACCCATATTCAATTTCTGCACACTTAGCCTCATATTTTATGCGTTTACGTTCCGCAACATCAATCACCGCACGTCCCGGTACAAAATCAATCATCTCATTTGTGTCAAGTGCGATGAACGTGTTAGGTCCACACATACATCAAGGAAAAAAAAATGATTATTGTTATTATTAATTGATATTACTTTGTATGATTATTTTCTTGATTACATTAGTTTTCATTAACCAAACGCGTTTAGTTTTTTTTTAAATTACAATTTCATGACACTATGACTCATAGATATTACAATTCTTTTAACAGATTAATTTTCTTTTTAATTTTTTTCGAACTAAACCGCCCTACAAAGACATATATAGTATATATGAATAAAGGCATGAAGCATAGGCTAAATACGTACTTTAGCAAAGTACACAATACATCTAAAGAGCACCCGGTACGGGGTCATTTTTGCCCTCGCGCCAACGCATAACTTGAATCTATAACGCGAGAACCACACTGGACTCAGCGCTATAAGCAGTGGCGCCGAAACTAACGGCCAAGTTACACGTTTTTCTCTCTCTTCGGACCGACCGGATCCGAGGTTTTTGTTAGTTTCGGTCTCGATCTCTGTCCGGGCTTACCAAAAACCCGAAGATTACGCCGTATAGGACCGGACCGGACCGAAGACCGACCCGGACCGGACCGTACCATTTCGGTCCGGTCTCGATCCGGCGTTTTGGACCAAGTCGGTCCTCGGTCCGGTCTTGGACCTATGCTCACCCTTAGATGGAGCAAGAGTGTCACCTTCTCCTCTAAAGAAAACATGTAAAAAGAATCTATTGCACAATAAACCTATGCATTGGTCTTTGGATATCTCAACGTACTATATACTTTTTCCACAATTATAATTTAACTTACAAAAGGTAACATTTTCCTTTACAAGCTACTTTGTGTACCAAATATTTTCACCAACGATGCAACTATATACCAAATCTTTCCCGATTCCATCATCTTTTGGCCAGCTTTTCGACGCATTATCTCGGTTTCCATGTTACCAAAAAGCGCTTGACGATATCCACATGTTCGGTTTTAAGTCCAACGTCGTACATTCGAAAACAACAAAGGTTGTAACTGTCTACAAGTTACCTATCAATTCTTAATTCTTAATGAAGTTAACAATCTAAGACTAAAAGATAGACTATAATTTCGGCACAAAAGAAAGTAGAAAGTAGCGACTTATGATAAAACCGAACCACAAGCTAAAAGGTCCCCCTATCCACGACTCGATCTTTAGTTCAATGGGACCGGCTCATTTCGCTCACAAGCCTTCGCATCAACACAAAAGCATAAGTTACTTGTACACACCACTGTATACCTTTGTCGTGGTGGAATGACATCCCAAAGTGGTTGACATATGCATATTTGCTTTTTGACAAAGGGTCTTGGCTCATTTGGTACCCAGTTCTGAAAAACCTATACGTTCATCGGAGAGATTTTGTGGATAAAAGGGTCACGAGTTCGAGTCTCGACTCCTGCCTACTTCAGTTGGTGCCCCACTGAGACAGAAAAGTTGCCGAAACTATTCTTTATGGGGATGGTACCAAAGTAATCAGCTAGCATTAGCAGAAAGAATTAGAATATTAACTGCTAATTTAGAAAACACAACAAACATGTTAAAATATACTGAGAAACTGAATGAACAGGCTAAACTTGAAAAACTGAATGAGAAGGTTAAACTTGAGGAGTCTAATGCAAGATTTGACAAATGGAAGGAGTCTTCCAAAAACCTGGTCAAACTGATCAATAGTTCCATGTCCTCTAGATCAAAATTTGGTTTAGAATTTAGAGATACTTTTGGATCAGATGAGGTGTTTGATCTCTCTGCCCCCTAAGGATGTTGCAGAGAAACCTCTCCATGACAGGTTTGTCAAAACTGTTGGAATGCATGCTGTTCCTCCTCCTCTAACAGGACTTTGCATTCTGTGTTTCAAGAGTCAAGTCCTCAAGCTCCAAGACCAATGAACCCTTAACCTCTACCCCTAGTTCAGTTGACTTCAAAACAATGTCAAAGACTGCTGTCTAACAACTAAGTTCCACCAATGATGATTCTAGTTTTTCTTTTAAGGAGAATGTAAAACCTCCTAGACATCTATGTAATAAGAGTGGAATAAACAGTAGGAGTTTTTGTAAAAGAAAGTCTTTTGGTTCTAAGACATGTTTTGTTTGTGGTAGTAAATTTCATTTGATAAAAGATTGGGATTTTTATGAGAAACATTTGGAATTGCATAATAAACATATGTGGACTAATGTTGCAAATATTCCCTCATTTGTACCAAAAGTAGCATCTGTTCCTGCGGGTAGTAGGAATAGACCAACATCTGTTCCTGCTGGTAGTAGGAATAGACCAACATATGTTCCTGCTGGTAGTTGGAATAGACCAACATATGTTCCTGTTGGTAGACCATTTACTGCTGGTTGGAAAAATCATGCTGCTCGACATATGACCAGACCATC
>BQNB010167576.1:0-13981 GCA_026074375.1 Tanacetum coccineum
AGTTTGTCTTTTGTGTAGGGGGAATTTTCTGGAACTTTTCTAGCCGTTTTAGGTCCGAAAAATTAAATTTCAAAATGTTTATTTTGAATAAAACTTTTCTTTTAATTGTAGAAAATGTTTTGTAATGTTTATAAAAATGTTTACAACATTTTATAAAAGTGTGAGGTTGAATAAAAATTTGCTTTGATCATAAAATGCATTAAGCATTTATTTATTCATACCTTTAAGTGATATAATATACGAAATGAAAATTTACTACTAATTACTTGTTTATGTTTAATTTTACATTGAACGTTTTTATATTTTGTGATTATCAAAACGTAAAGATGTGAGAAATATTAATAATGTTTTTATGCATTATTTCTATCAGCATACCTGTATTCTCTCTTCCTACAGGGTTTGCAGTAGAAGCAAAAGTATTTCCAGTCCTAGTCCTCTTATTATCATCCCTACCATTATTATCCTTGTTAGGTTCCCTCACATTTCCTCTTTTCTCAACCTTCTTAATTGATCCATTTCTAACAGCCTCATCGGTCAGTGCACCAGAAATCTGCACAGCCTTCTGTATAGTCTTTGGCTCTGTTGCTGCCACCATCATGAGGATCTGTGGAGCAAGGCCATACACATACCTCTCAATCATCCTACTCTCCGTAGTTACTAAATATGGAACTAGCCTAGCCAACTCATGAAACCTATCAGTATACGCAGCATGGCCAGCCTCGACCATGGCGTGATTCCACAACTCAGTTTCCAACTTTTGCATCTCATGACTAGGACAAAACTCTTCTATCATCATAAACTTAAAGTCATTCCATGACATACTAACAGCAACTTCTTGGCTTAGCGTGAGGATCTGAGAGTTCCACCATGTTAAAGCCTTACCCACAAATGAACCAGCAGTGTATTTTACTTTTTGGTCAATACTACAACCACTCATATCTTGCACAGACTCCATTTTCTCAATCCATCGAGTAAGAACTACAACACCTCCCTTACCATCATATTCCTTAGGGTTACAAGCTAAGAACTCCTTATATGAACAACCTACCCGGTTGCCGTTTACTATCACATTCCCAACGTTCTCCTGAACGTTCTCATTAATCACATTACCATTTTGATTTCCAACATTTCCTTAGTTACCAACCTGAGCTAGCATGGCGGGTAAGAGGTTCTGCAATGTTTGGGCAAATGATCGACGAGAAGTTGGTGCTCCCCATTAACTCCCTTCTACATTCCATTGCCTCCTATCTATAACCCCCATTAGCTCCCATTCCTTGGTTATTTCCTTGACCACTCAAATCATCAACACGCTCATCATTACCTTCCCTAGGTCTTCTACCCCTCCCACTTCTACCAACCCGTACACCCGTTCCCCCTCCTAATGATTCTGCAACAAGCCGGCCAGCACTTCGGGTCCTCATCCTTGGCGGCATTATCTATACGAAGGAGAACACGGGCACTAGTAGGGGGGGGGGGGGGGGGCGGGGCCGGAAGACTACACATATAATATATAATATATATTATTATAGTATGATATAAAAATATATATATAATAATATAATATATATATATATATATATATATATATATATATATATAATATCTTACTATATATACAGATATACACATAATACCACCTTACGGTGTCAACATCGATTTGTGTGAATGACATTACTAAGTATGAGTGAGTTGTGATACGCTTATAACTACGTTGGCCACCGTACTTATATTCGCATCCTTTCCCAGTCATACTCAATATTGAGCTCACACATTTCAATGACTGACATAACTAAAGAACCAAACCGCGAACACGCGAAAGCAGGCAGAAGCGGAACACCGCGCACATAGATCCTATACGCAACTAAGTGACGGATCTTAGGTTATAGTCTAGGCCAACCCACCTAGTTCTCTATAACCTTGGCTCTGATTACCAATCTATCACACCCCGACAATGGCGGAAACTCGAGAATGCAACATAATGATCGATCATAACACAAGATACAATATAGAGAAAACTACAATGCATAACTTCAAGTGTTACGAAGACCATCAACCTCGAACAACCTCGAGTGATGTCCCAAATCACAATCAAATCCGCAACACTTACAATATCCAATAGCCCACACAGGGGTCCAAATTCAAACTTAAACCAAAATCTTCCAAATACTAAAACCAAATAAAATAACAAGCAAGACTTCACATGAAAATTCACTCGGGATACTTCTAAGTCTGCCATCATAAATCACCAACTTATTCCTCTTTCACTTCACCTGAAAAGGATACTCGAAAACGTCAACAATAATGTTGGTGAGCTCGTAGGTTTGACCTTAAACCCAAAAGTTGTGCCAATATTTCAAACAGTGGACAATAGTGCAATATGACAGTGAATATATATGTAAACAATCCCTGACGTAGCATCCCCGCAAGTCAATCACCATATGTCACTTACGCACCTAAATGGCCTACCAGCTGGAGCACTAAATTAGGGCAGGACCACACACAAACTAGGGTAGGCGTACCCATCCGCTCCAATAATCACACAAATACTGGGTAGGCGTACCCATCCGATCCAAACAATCATGCAACACATAATATTCACATAGCAGTCATAAGCACATATCTTATCCCAAAAACAAAACCACATTTCACACAGTTCAATTTAAAACAGTTCAAAACACATTTGAGTATCATTTTCCCCCAACGGAAAAACAGTAAAAATGGGGCTACGAGAACTCACCTCAAGCAAGTCTTTAGCAACCAAATCTCAATCACACAAGCAAATGCAACGACGCCCGCACACGACCTAGTCCAGTTAATGTCCCATTTTAATCATTCATTTCCAACACAGTCTTCACGTTTGATGCATAGAGTCTAGACGCGTTGTACAATTACCCGAACAATTTAGTGGTGTGATGGTTGACGACATATTCCCACAATCATATCAATCTCATTACTCGATAATACATACTTATACTATTTAGAGAAAATAGATAAGTAATATAAGTAAATATTTATAATTAATAATTATAAATATATCTCGATAAGTCCATTCGGTAACCTTAGTCACCGTGAAAATAATCATATTAGGGTTAAAAATGGAACGTTTACTCATAATAAACATATTTGAGAAGTTTCGAGAAAAATTATATTTTTCGTCTTTTAGTGAATTTATTAAATAAATAAAATAATTAAATAATATTTTATTATTTAAAATTCAAAATCATGTTTTTAGGTAAAATTTCTAAGTATAAACTTTTTACGAAATTTCGACATGACCCGTACGCTCATACAACGTTTTCCAAGGTTTTTAACCTTTATTTCAAACACTTTTCAAACTTTCGACACTTTTCCGACAAAATTCTAAAATCTTGATCTTTAACGTTTACTAAAACGTTTTTCTCAAAATAGCGTTCAATATCACTTCGTAAATACATTTCACTTTCGAAAAGTCCGTCAAAACTCTTATAACGACTAAATATCGCTTATTGGGCTTTAAGGCCCAATAAGGGTCCATTAAGATATTTATAAGTCCAAAATACGATCCAAGTCCAAAACCAAGGTCCATTTATATACATAAGCTCATACCAATAAGTAGAAAGTAATCTGAACCACAATAAGCCTTCCCATTAAGCCACGGCTTAAATAGGCTTATTGGGCCGTGAGTCCATAAGCTCCACAATACATATATTAAGCTTAAAAATAAGCTAATAAGCTACGTAACACATTTGGTTACTACCATAAGCTATAAAAATAGTCCACAACATACGCCATACCACGTAAATAATCAAAACACACTTCCTTGTGTTTTTCAAAATAAGCCGCGAGCCATAAGCTCATTATAAGCCACGAAATAAGCCCAACATAAGCTATACATGCTATTATAAAAAAAACTATCTAGCAACATATGTTATTCAACCATCACGACCACAACATCAAAACTACAAAAAAAATCCTCTTTTTCTTCTTTAAATCCAATATATCACCAATCTTCATGGTTTTGATCAAAATTTCAAAAATAAAAGTGTTTGTGTGTGTGCTTTGTTCGGACGCCAAGAGGAGAGAAAGAGAGGAGATTTTTTTTGTGAAAATGATCTATGTGTTTCAAAAATGAAAGATGGAATATTAGTATGTACAATCCTTAGACAACCATGCTAAAAAAGCCTCCTTGTCTCCTCTTGGACTCAAACCGCGGACAAGGATCCTAGGGGGGTTCAGGTTCTTCTTTTCATGTCGGGATCACTTAAAAGCTCGTAAAACTCAACCGTAAAATACTCCCCAAAGTTAATTAGCATTTTTATTCACCTTAAAAATATTTTTCCATTAACCTAGAGTATTTACATGACATATTTACACTTTAAACCTTTCAAAACTCATTTGGACATTAACGGACGTGTCGGGACTTGTTTTTCGGCATTTCTCAAAATTCACGAGTCAAACCACCCGGAATACAAATATCTTAATAATACCTTCCAAAATGGATTATTAATCACAATAAACCGTAAATTACCACATTCCTCAACAAAATCACCACCGTCAACACGGTACATTATCTGAATAAATTGATGAAAGTCAAATAGTCAAAGGACTAAAATGAAATATTCAAAACACAAAAAGGGCAAAGGTTACAACTTGATGGACCATCATTTAGGTCAGTATTACCATACAGGAACATAGCTTTCTCAAAGATCTTAATAATATGTTTTTAAAGACACTTGTTATTAACGCTGACTTAGAATGACCCTAATGGTTCATCTTTTCATCACTTTCATCTCAGCGCAATATCATCTCCTCGATCTCTTCCACTTTCCCACCAACTTTTACCCACGTAAACACACAGAACACACTCACAAAATACTATACTCCCTCCCCAACACGTATCAAGGTCCGCACGTCATAAATAGGGCTTTACATGTGGTACGTTGCATTACTACGACTAGTCTTGTAGATTTCCCTGTGGTTGTTAGTTCATCGTTACTCCTCACATGGTCGTTATTAAAAGGTCGTCCCTACAACAAACTATTGTCGGGAATTTTTGCTGTTTATTTATCGTCATATTGTCCTTGAATTGATTATTGTTAGATATGTTTGGAAGTCATTTATCATCAATCAAAATCATGGTTGAACTATTCACGTGACTAGTCATGATCAACCAATCTAAAGCTTTCAAGTCTCTTGGACTAATAAATAAGATATCGTGATTTGGTTATAGCAAATTGTAGGAGCTAGTAGGGGTCGAGACTCGAGAGAGTTGCTGCCCACGCTCATTTCATTACATGTACATACATATATTGGCAAAAAAGTATCTCATTCTTAGAGTCAATTTCATCCCAAATAGTTCCGTCTCTTTTAGCCCGGCATATTAGTTTTGTGGAAGACAGACGAAAAACAAGAGTGCCAATCCTTTCAAATAGGGATGAGCACGGTACCGGTCCCGTACCGATCCCGTACCGAATTAGTGGTATCGATTTTTTCCCGAGCATAACTTAGTGGTACCGGTACCGTACCGAACGGGATTCGGATACCGGTACCGGGAAATCGAGTTTTTCTCGCTTTTTTTTCGAGAATTTCCCGATTTGGTACCGGTCCCGTACCGAATTAGTGGTCCCGATTTTTTTTTCACCTTATTTCGTTGTCCTGGTACCATACCGTATACCGGGAATCGGTACGGTTCCAGTTCGGTTTCGGGATTCGGGTCGAAATGCTCATCCCTACTCAAATCAAACCGTCAAGATATAGACAATACGTTAACATGTCTCGGGTGAATGAACATCTTTTTGAGAACGACCCGTAAATATAAACATGTTATAATTCCAGCAATACAATTTGATCAAATTATCGAAGAGAATTGTTTGTGACTATAAGTAATCTAAGAAAACGATTCAAATATTAAATACTGATTATCAATTATCAAACAACGATTATACTTGCAAAAACACGAACGTACATATGTGTGTTGGTTTTAGAACACAAATTTAATATTTATTGACTTTTTTTTTTGAGCAAAATCTATTGACTATTAAATGAGAAAAAGGTACAAATGTTCAGACTTCAGACACTTTACTCGGTTGAACAGAAAGGCCCAGTGGGTTTGTAACGGGCCACTGCAGAATCTGTTTAAGATAACCAATGCTTTCAATCTTAAACCGAACCGAACCGAATTTAAATCAAAAATTAAATTGAACCGAATTCAAATCAGATTAAACCGAACTGGATAGATTTTAAGGAAAAATAATAATTTAAGCTTAAAAAATTATATTTAACTTTTTTTTTAAACAGCAATTTTATTGAAACAAAACTAGCAAGAAGCTAGCAATTACACAGTGACAAAATTCGGGTTTTTAACCCAATCGTACCAACTAAACGACGCATTACATCTATACCTACACCAATGAAAAGACATAGAAACTACATCATCAAAAAACACCACCTGCGAAGGAGGTTTAGAATCAAAAATGAGCTTATTACGAAACGACCATAAGTGCCACCACATGACATAGAAAACACCTTCAAACATCTGTTTATGCATAGAAGAAATCCGCAGGTTCACAAGCCAATTATACCAATCTTCGTATGATTCGACCTCAACTTATAAGCATGAAAAACAGGAAATAAGAACAAAATAAGCAGATGAACAGTGAAATAAGCAAAAATGTAAAAGAGTGACTTACAAAGAGTCCAAGCTAATGGCTATGAAATAAGCTTTCAAAAGCTTATAAATCAAATCCTAATGCTTACCATAAGCTCTAAAACCCATGGCCTTCTATTATTAACCATGCTCCTTGCTTTCTTCTTATATATATATATATATATATATATAGGATAAAGATCAAATAAAAAGACAAATATTCGTGAGAAGGATAAAAAGATTTTTTTTTTAAAGTTCTCAAAAAATTCTGAAAAAATTCCACAAGATCGTGTATGTTGGTGCATGAAAAAGTTGTAAAGGAAGTTTTTCTAAAAGTGGATAGTTTTGCCGAAAAAAATTTATGAAAAAAAACGTTTGTGCATTAAATCGGTTTTTTTTGCATCAAAAATTCGTTTTTGTACCCAACTTCTTTTGACTTTTTGCATCAAAATTTTATTGCGCATCAAACTATAACAAGTCGAAAAATTTGTGCATCAAAATTTTTTTGTGCATCAAAATTTCTTTTTTTGCGCATTAAAAAAACGTATAAAAACTCAAAATTAGAAAAACTTCTTTTACAAAAGTTTTATGCACCAACATACCTGATTTAATGGAATTTTTTTGGAATTTTTCGAGAACTTTTTTAAAAAAAGTTTTCTTTTTATCCTTCTCACGAATATTTGTCTTTTTATTTGATCTTTATCCTATATATATATATATATATATATATATATATATATATATATATATATTATTATATTATATATATTATATATTATATTATATATATTATATAGATATAAGGCTTAAACCCTCCATAAATTCTTTAAATAAACTTTTTAAAAATATATTCTATAAATAGGGTAGTAACCTCATACTGGAGATGGGGACTGTGAAGCCCATCATTTAAATTTATACAACCCCATTTATATAGTTAGGATCAAATGAGAAGGTTTTTCTTTAAACTAAGAAGGATATTAAGTAACTATACCGCATATCCGAGATGCATCGACTTAATTAGATGCATCTTATTATCTTAGATATATCATAATGTGTTTTCTAGCTTTTAATTAGATGCATATACGTATTTTAGATGCATTTCATGATTTCTCTTATTTTTTGGTCATCTACATGTGCCAAAATCATGAAAATCAATTTGCACCATCTACACATCAAATTAACTTTCGAAACTCTATATGGTGCATCTAGATGAATAGAAATGCATCTAATGAAAGTCGTTGCATCTCAAATTGTGTGGTTTTAGTCATTCTCACATTCTTATTTTAATTTACTTCTCACAGGATCACTACTCTATTTATATATATATATAATATATATATATATATATATTTATAATATATATATATATATATATATATATATATATATATATATATATATATATATATATATATATATATATATATATATATTTATATATATATATATATATAGGTAACCTCAAAAAATTCTAATAAATAAACTTTTAAAAAATATAATTCTATAAATAGGCGCGCCTGCCCCCCCCCCCCCACCCGTAACCTCATATATATATATATATTAGTAATATGTATATATATATGGATATATGTAGGGTTTATATATATAGGGGATAATATATATATATATATATATGTATATATATATGTATATATATATATATATATATATATATATATAAATATGGTAACCTCATATATATATATAGCTGGAGACATAGACGTGCGCAAATCGGTTAACCAGATCGGTTCGGTTTGAGTCAAACAGGAACCAGTTTCGGTCAACACGGAGCCGAAACCGGTTTGCCCAAACCCTGAACCGGTTTGGAACCGGTTTGTTACCGGGTTGAGCCGAAACCGGTTTGCCGGTTTGGAACCGGTTCGGTTCCGGTTAACCACTAAAACCGGTTTGACCGGGTTTTTTTTTTTTTTTTTAATTTTTGGTGTTGTTATACTATAAACTGATTAACCTTCAACTTTTATTGAATACAAACCATAATATTACATAAACGAAATACAACATAAAGGAAATACATAAAAGGAAAATACAACAAAAGATTAGAAAATTCAAACAATACTAGTAGTAAGTGTAACCATGTGGACATAGGCCCTCCTCTCGGTTTGGTCTCTTCGGCTCCGCTGCTCATCATTTATCACGACGTCGTTCTCCTGAAGACAAAGAGCCATCGCTACTAGCATCTAACGCAATTTCTTGATCGGTAAGTTGAGTGGCTTCATTTTGTTGCACCTCGTCATTAAAGACACCTTCTTCAACGTCTAAGGGTAGTTCAAGAGGAGAGGTGTTTTGTTTACGCTCCTGAGCGTCTAAGTGATCCTTCAAGCACATGCACATCTCTAAAGACTCCGGAGTTAGTCTTGTTCTTCGGATTGTCAACAACCTACCACTTGTTGAAAATGCTGATTCAGATGCTACCGAAGAAGCTTGGACACTTAATATATCCATGGCCATGCGGGATAGAACAGGAAACTGATTTTCCTTTGATTTCCAAAACCCCAATACATCATAAGATGCAAAGTCCTTGGGCTGAAGTCCTGAGACAAAATATGTTTTCGAGTATTGCTCATACTCGGAGGGACATTGTAGGATCACCCCTTGACTTCTTTTTTTTATGTTGGGTTAAACCGTGTAGCAAACGAGCATAAGGATCACGACATCCACCCGATGAAGAACCCCCACCACTTGTGATTGTAGTCTGGTTAATACCAGATTTTGAATAATACATATTATAACAGACCTTGGAAGATCGTGAAACAATCCAAGACCTAGTTGCAAAACCATCATCTTCAAATCCTATCCAGTTATCCACAAGAAAATCTAAATAAGATAAGAAAATCTGCTAAAGTAATTTCCGGGACCCATTATTACTACTAAAAATCCGAGTTGGTCCAATCGGTTCCAAAAACCCAGTGTCAAAAACCGGTGGCGGTCGAAAAATGCCAAACCGGTTTCACAAACCCCCCGGTTTGGCCAAAAACCGGAACCCGGTTTAATCAAAACCGGGTTTGACGGTTCGGTTTTCGGGGTTGACGCGATTTCCGGTTTGGCAACCGGTTTTTTTGCTCACCCCTAGCTGGAGATGGTGACTAGTGAGGCCCATCATTTAATTTATACAACCCCTCCAAGGAAACGAAGCGTTGTATGACAATTGACTTCTGAGCAATCTTTTATTGACTTTGGTTGAGTGGCTGTCATTGTGTCACGTACGATCACTCATTTAGCAATCTTTATTGACTTCTGCTACCCAAAACAAACAACAACTAGGACTATCGTTATTTGACCACTCTTTATTAGAATTTAATGTTAGTAGAGTACAATGGGCAAAAGCCAATTCACACTTGTGATATTTTGAAGCTCAACTAAACTAAACTAATTTTGGTTGTTCAACATTTAATATTTGATATAGGAGTTCAGTCGGTGTGGTATTGTTCTTGATCTTTCTCGACAGCTGGTGAGGTATTTGAAACTTGTATTGGTAAACATTAGGATTACTTTTTGTAAGTTTGATTTATTATGAATTTGATATGCATTAATCTAAAATTATAGGATAAGGATCATTTAAAGTTTATTTGAACTTTAAAAGTAAAGTCTCCTCACAAAGATAAAGAAAATCTGGTCCCGCGGTAGGCTCGATATTATCTATTTGATGGAACTATTTGAACTTTAGAGAATCTTTTTTCTTTTAACCTAGCGAAATAAATATGTTAATACAAATAATGTCTAAAAACATTATTTATATTTTTCGACCTCTCACGTTTTGAAAATAACAAAATGTAAAAACGTTTACGATAAAAATAAACGTTTACAAATTATTAAATGTAAAATTCCATTTCTAAGATTAGTGATCACTTAAGGTATGAACAAACAAAATCATTAAGCATGATTAGTGATTAAGAAAATATTTTTCTCTTAATCCTCACTTTTAACTCTACAAAAGTATTTTATTAAAAATACATTTACAAAATATTTTCTAATTAAAAGAAAAGTTTTATGAAAAACTTAAAATTTGAATTTTAAATTTTCCCCCCAAAAATGGAAGGTTCTATAACAGTTACAACCTTCATCACAAAAAGACAAAAACATGAACGGAGTCTATGGGCGACCCCTTTATAGGCCTGGCGGCCCCCATATATATCTGGGACCGCCGAGACCGCCCATAGATGACTGTTGGGATTTCCTGTCTATAAATACTGCTTCATTCCCAGCAGAAAAATTTCATTGCAGAAAATATTCTTCTTTGCATGAAATTTTTCAGTCTTCTCTCTCCCTCTCTCTAAAACTTCTTTCTCTCACTAAAACTCTTGATCACTAACATATTTAGATCTTGTTTCAAGTGATCTAATTTTATCTTCTTCATCTCATCTCTCCTCTCTATCAAGTGCAAAAGAAGAACACTTGTATTCGTCAAGAAACAAAGTGTTGATTAGTGATCTATCATCTCTTCTTCTAAGTTCCAAACCTCCATTGTATTTATCTTGTGTATTTATGTGATTCAGATATTATGTAGATCCGATTGTGTAGATCTTGTGAGTGCGTATATCTTGTGAAGTGGTAGATTGGTTCTAGCTAAGATTAAGATTCGACATTTAGCTTAGTGTCGGAAAATAACGTAAGCGACGTGTAAACGGTTTTCTCCGCCTAAAGGGAGCTTGTTGATGTAGTAAAATCTCGAGTCGGATACTCGGGGAGTGGAGTAGGGCGAAGATGTGCTTCGTAGCCGAACCACTATAAAATCTTGGTGTCTTGGTTTTGTTGTTTCTTTCCTTATCTCTTTACATTATTATTGTTGTTATCTAGTTTTAGTTTAGATCGTTATTGCTTGTTCATATAGTGAATTGGTTAAACATATAACTCAGATCTAAACATTTTTGAAAGCAAACTTTTAAAAACAAAAACGAACCTGTAAACTATTCAACCCCCCCTTCTAGTTTCTACAATTGGTATCAGGATCCAAGGTCACTCAATATTTTTAAAATATATTGTATTTTAAAGCTTGGATCGATCTATGGATTTCGACAAATATCTAGAAGGGCAATCTATGCAAAGACCACCACTTTTTGAAAGCGATAGTTTCATTTATTGGAAAAATAGATTCGAGACATATGTTAAATCAAAAGATCTAGATCTTTGGCATGTTATTACCGATGGTGATTTTCAACCTATTATTCAAAATCCAGAAACCAAACTTGATGAGGTTGTCCCTTTTTAAAAACAAACTGATGATCTTAAAAGAAGGCTTGTGAAAAATAACAAAGCCAAAATGGTTATTTACAATGCTTTCCCAAGAAAAGAATATGAAAGAATTTTTATGTGCAATACGGCAAAAAGAATTGAAAACTTTTGTTAATCACCCATCAAGGTAATAGCCAAGTCAAAGATAATAAGATCGACCTTTTGGTTCAACAATATGAACAATTCGTCATTTCCGAAGACGAATCTATAGATAGTGTTTTTGCTAGATTTAATACTATTATTACTAGTCTTAAAGCTCTTGATGAAGGTTATTCTAGTAAGAACTACGTAAGGAAGTTTCTTAGGGCTCTACATCCTAAATGGAGAGCAAAGGTCACGGCGATTGAGGAATCGAAAGACTTGACATCACTATCTCTTGATGAGCTCATTAGAAACCTCAAAGTCCATGAGATGATCATCAAGAAAGATTCTGAAATAGTCAAAGCAAAAGTTAAAAGGAAATCTCTTGCTTTAAAGGCTAAGAAAGAATCTAGTGATGAAGAGTGCTCAACTTCCGGGAGTGAAGACGAAGAGTACGCCATGGCGGTAAGAGACTTCAAGAAGTTCTTTAAGAGAAGAGGTAGATTCGTGAGACAACCTCGGAACGACAAAAAGACCTTTCAAAGAAGCCGAGACGACAAAAACGGCAAAAGTAAAAGGAAGTGCTTTAGATGCGGAGATCCAAATCATCTTATTGGAGAATGTCCAAAGCCACCGAGAGACAAGAACCAAAGAGCATTTGTTGGAGGTTCTTGGAGCGATAGCGGTGAAGAAGATGATGAAAAGATCCAAGACGAGACATGTCTTGTAGCTCAAGCACCAAATGAGGTATGTTCTGAATCCTCTTACTTTAGTGATGAAAACTCATCAATAGATGATTTAGCTTTAGATAATGAGTATGACAAACTATGCAAAATGAGTTTAAAGATAATCACTAAAAACAAAAGATTAAAAGCCACTAGAAATAGTCTAGAAAACGAGCTTAGAGAATTAAAAGCTAAATTGTCTACACTCGAGAAAAACAAGGGAGTTGATCTCGATTGTGTAAAATGTCATACACTTAAAATTGAGAATGAAAAACTCAAAGAAGAATTCACTAGATTAAATAGATTTGAAAAGAGTACACATTGTTTAAATGAAATGCTAAGTAATCAAAAACCCTCCGGTGATAAATTAGGATTAGGGTTTAATTCATTTGAAGCATCATCTAGTGGAACTAAGGAAATAAAATTTGTGAAAGCTCAGAAAAAGGTAACCTCTGATGGAGGTCCCATAAATATGGGCGGCCCCCAAAGCAAATATGGGACCGCCACCAGCAACGCCTGGATCTGAGAAAAGTGTGTCTTTTCAAAAATCTATTTTGGGTCCTAGACCAAAACACATAATTGTAAACAAGGTCAAAGTTCCCGTTGCTAGTGACAATGAAGTTAAACAATTTTATAAACCATTGTCAAAACATGGAGTTGGATTTTCAAAACCAAACTTTAGATCAAAAACCCCACCAACTAAAAGAGTCAATACAAATCATCCTCGTGCCAAAACACCTCAACCAAAACGGAACGTTGGTCGACAAAACCAACTTCATGGCTTTCCCGTAACTTGGAACAACTTCCCTCGTCAAAGTTATATGCCATGGGAAATGTGTCTTCCACTTCCACATCCCAACCAATTGCATTAAATGCAAGGGATGTTTAGCACTAACAACTTTGGACCCATGAGATATTGGGGACCAAATGTTTGAGTTATTGTCTTATATAAATAGATATGCCTTGGAGTCGACTTGGAACCCGACGAATGGATTAAAGATAGCGGATGCTCTAAACATATGACGGGTAACCGAAAGCTCTTCTCCATTTACAAGGCATACAAAGGAGGTAACGTTATTTTTGGTATCAATCTTCACGGTAACTTCATTGGCAAAGGTACGATTTCTAATGACTCTCTCAATATAGATAATGTAGAACATGTTGATAACTTAGGATTTAACTTTCTAAGTATAGGACAAATATGTGATAATAAGTGTAGAGTAACTTTCTCTGAACATGATAGTGAAATCACTAAGGACGGTAAAGTCATAGGTAGAGGTATTAGGAAGAAAGGCTTATA
>BQNB010167578.1:0-11722 GCA_026074375.1 Tanacetum coccineum
TTCTATTGGGTACTTGAGGACCTTGAGTGTTTGCAAAGAGAGTTTGAGGGACAACAGGTTTAACAAAGCTAGTTGACGCAATTTCATTTTGACTTTGTTTTACAAACACTATTGGTTTGTTTAGGCTTGTGGAAGAGGTTTTATAATTTTTAAAAAATCTAAGACCTTCCTTATCTTGGGACAATTTTTGATGACTTAGCATATCCTCTAAAGCAATGCTACTTGATTTTAATTTTAAAAAATTCAATGCCTCATCTTGAAGCTTAGAAACATTGCTCGTGAAAGAGTCAACCTCTTGTGTGAGTTCAACACACTTTTGTCAAGGTTCAACCACCTCTTTATTAATAAGTTTCTTTACTTCAATTTCAAGATCGTTGCTTTTACTTGAATGTTTTAAATTTTTATCTTCGAGAGCATGTTTTTCTTTTAAACGTTTTTTAAAAGTTTTAGTAAAATCTTTGTTAAACTTTAGGAGTTTCTTATTCTCCTTTTGTAAATCAATAATGTTTAAATCAATATTAGAGCTATATGGTTTGGATGTTACCTCTTGTGAGTAGATCGCCATGAGACTTGTTGCGTCATTTTGATGTTCGTTGCTGTCTTCACTATCGCTCCATGCTCCTCCAATAAAAGCCTTGTTCTCCTTCGGCTTTCTACACTCACAAGCGAAGTGGCCTTCTATCCTGAAATTGTAGCATGATCCCTTTGTCTTTGAGCTTTCGCCACCTTTGTTCCCAAAGCTATTCCTGCGGCCTTTTCCAAACCTGTTGCCACCATTACCAAATTGATTGCCGCACCCGACTCGATTACCCTTGCGGAAGAACTTGCAAAAGTTCCTAGCCAATCGGTTAAATGCCTCAGTTTCTTCTTCATCAATGTATTTGTCACCTCTTACTTGACCATCGCTATCATCACTAGTTTTCTCCCTAGTGACTTTATCTTTAAGAGCTAATGATTTCACCTTTTCTTTGGTGGTCTTAAATCCTACGCCATCATTATCTAAGACCATTTCAAAAACTTTGATATTTCCGATTAGCTCGTCAAGAGGAAGAGTGGCCAAATCTTTGGCTTCTTCAATGGTCATCACCTTGGCTCTCTATTCTAATGGAAGAGCAAGAAGAAACTTTCTCATGTGATTCTTACTAGAGTAGTCCGGATCTAAAGATTTTAGACTAGTTACAATAACATTGAATTGTGTGAACCCCACTATCCATGGTTTCTTCATTTGAGATTAAGAACTTCTCGTATTCTTGAGTGAGATCAATCTTGCAATTCTTGACTTGCGAATTGCCTTGGTGAGTGATGATGAGTGTATGCCAAACTTCCTTGGCGGTTTTACACATGAAGACTCTTTCATAATCTTTACGTGTTAGAGCATTGTAAAGAGTCATCTTGGCTTCATTGTTCTTGCCAAGTTACTTATTTTGTTCATTCTTGAGAAGCTCATACGGCGTCTCCTTCATTAACTTTGTTTCTTTGTCTTCAACTTCGAAGTAAAAATCTCCGTTTTAGATGACTTGCCATAAGTCAATATCTTTAGACTTTACGTAAGTCTTAAAGTGGGCTTTCCAAAAGAAAAACCCATTTGGTTCTAGCAAAGGTGGTCTTTGCATAGAACACCCCTCGACGTAGTTCTCTTGAGCCATAGATCTTTACTCAACTTTTTAAAAAATTGAAGTTAGGATTTCAAATTTTTTGAAAAAGAAGTTTTCAACTTAAAACGACTTCTTGGGAAGGTTTTAACGCTTGAAAACTTAAGTAAGTTTCTCTAATACCAATTATAGAACCGTAGAGGGGGTGAATAAGGTTTTCTTAACTTCTTTGAAGTTTATAAAACTTCATGTCTCAAAAGAGCCAAGTGGTGTACTAATCTACTTTGCAATGAGAACAATAAGTAAATAGAGAGAAGAAGAGAGAACACGATATATGCTGGTTCAGGAAGGGGTTTTAGTCCTTCCGTAAGTCCAGTTGTGAATCCACGACACCAATACTATTCCTAGTATAATCCTTATGGTGGACTACAAACCGTATTACAATTTAACTCCACCGACTTTCAACAAAGCTCGACACTCACATAGAAGAGTTACTACCTACGGTATTCTGCCATCGAAGTCCACCTCTAAGAACCCTTGATTCGACTTAACCTAAAACTCTAGAAGCCTTCCTCTTGGAATCTTATCAAAACCTCGACTAGATCCTCAATGATCTAGGCTTGATCCCACAGAAACAAGACTTCTCTTACAACTCGATTGAATGAAAGATAGATGTTAAACCAAGTCCTAACCTAACCTAGAGACTCGATTCTAATAGAAAGGGTATAAGAAAGAAGACCCTCGACAAAACACACAAGTGTGGATTAAGCACTTGTGTGGCTCTCTTGTGGAGATGTGTGTTCCTCAATGGATGATAAAGGAGAAAATTAAGAACGCTTACTGTTAGACTTAGAGGATTAGAGAAGAGAAAAGAGAGAAAAGAATGTTTGCAAGAGATGCGGAATACAAAGGCCAAGGGTAGGTATTTATAGGCCAATGAACACAAATTGTTAGAAAACAATTTGTGTCTGGCGCGCTGTCCACGCGCTAGCGCGTGGCCAGCACGCCAAATTCTTGAAGTTGTTTTCTTTGAGACTTGGTGTTTTAAATACCCGCACTTGTTAAACCCCTAATTATACTTCACGCTATGACCTTTCAATCATTATTATGCTAAAGGTCAACCAACTCAAATAGCCATTTGATAAAAATATTTGTGAAGTATTAAAAGCGTTTTGCTTATCCAACAAAGTAAAGAGAGAAAAGAATTATCGAAAGGGGTATTTTGGGTATTCCTCAAAGTGTAACTAGCCTAGTTAGAATCTAACTAAAGAGTAGAAATGTCTAGTTAGGGTACAAGAGAATATTCTTGGAATATTCTTTGCATGGAGAGAAAGGAGGAAAGATTTAAATTTGAATTTTAAATGTTTTAAACACATGTTGGATAAGAGAGGATGAGTTGGTGTGAGTTGTCATGATGTGACATGATGTGATAGAAGGGAGCCTCTTGATCTTGGTTTGAAATAGAGGATGAGGATGTGAAGAGGACACTTGGTTAAGTGGCAAGATCAAGGGTAGAAAGAAGGTTGTGTTTGTTGTGTGAGTGAGAAGTGAATTTTTATGAGATGAAGTGTGTTTGTTTAAGATGTGAGATTAATCCAATGGTTGAGAAGAGAATGAGGGAATTTAGATTGATGAGGTGGCTTGATCAAAGGTAGAAGAGAAGTGTGTTTGTTGTGTTTGTTTGAGAAGCAATCCAAGGATTGAGAAGAGAGTGTGTGAACTTGGATTGGTGACATGGCTTGATCAAGAGTTAAGATGAGAGTGTGTGTGAGTGTGTGTAATTCGAATTTATTAGGAAAGAAGGTAAATAGTGAATATGTGGCGGAGAATGTTTTGAAAACATATGGGATATATTGTTATAAGGAACATAGAAGTACAACAAGTACAAGGATAGTACATTGTGTAAGAGAATGTGAGTTGGCATACGGAGGATAAGATTTAAGGTTTATTTGGTGAAGGTTTATGTATATGAAGGTTTAAAGATGAAGATGAAGATAAGGATGAAATCAAAGGATTGATTTGGGTTAATAATCAAATTACCAATAAGAGAGGAAAGAGTGGGCATATGTGATTATGGGATTGTTTAAGAAGAAGATGTTTGGAGTATGTGTGGAAGAGATGAAATTACTTATTGGGTAAGATGGGTAAACAAGTGATTAGGAGGAATGGGTAGAAGAATTGTGTAGAAGGAGTGTGGACTTATACATGTGAGGAATACATGTGACTTTATAAAACATTTGTATGGGTTAAGAAGTGAGAAAAGTCAAAGTATAATAAACTTACAAATACCACAAACTCAATTAGTCATTTAGACTTTAATCCATGATAATCAATAATGGATTTGATACTTAATCATCTTGATGTAAACGATCTACGTGCTTTTCATCTTAACTAAAGCATATCACATAACGGGAAAGAATGTGTTTACGCAAAGTGACCTTTGACTTAGTTTGACTAATAAAGGAGTAAAACTCGTTACGTGATTAGGAACAACGTAAATCTGGTTTAAGGTCAAATAATGACTTTTTCTTATTGGTATGTTGAAAGTATGATCATACTAGGTTTAGAAAGAAGTCTCGGCCTTGGCTAGAGGCATTTGGTAAAAGATTTGAGTCGGTGTTTTATAGAAAAATGAGAGGATTCGATTTGCTCCTCTCTAAGTCTAAACCTTATTTGGAGTGTTCCCTAATGCCCAAATATCATGTACATACCTTTATTGAAGTTTCCACATGTGTCGAGTAAGAGGAAAGCCGACAATTGTTAAATCCGCAAAACAGATTTTGCGTGTGGCGCGCAGACCACGCACTGACGCGTGCCCAGCGCGCCAGATAGTGAAATCTGGTTTTGCAGATTTGAGCTACCGTTTGTGATTTTATGTTTTTTGAATGTTTATTTGTAATCGTTAAAACATAAATGAGATCCTAGTCAATGTTACACCAACACTCTATTTTTCTTCAAAGACTATTTTGGCGGGATTTTCAAACACGTCTTTTTAAAATTTAGTGTCGGAGGTTCGAATCATTTTTTGGGCGCCTAACTCCACTAATTTCAAGGCGGTACTCAAACTCTTTACCATAAATGTCCGCGCGTGTGTCCCACATGTTTTTGTTTTCATCCTGTTATTTCATTTAGGGGGCACGTGTATGGCTTGGATCATTCTAACCTTTGAGTATAAATATTTGTTCTTTTTCTCTTTCTTTACTTTTTACCGTTTTTACTAGAATTCTTCTGCCTCTGTCATAGCATTTTTACCGTATTCCGGTAACTTTCCACCATTTTTCACAGGTTTGTTTTTCCTTTGCTTTCCTCTCGTCATGTCAAAACGCAGTATTGATAGCCTTACTTGTACTGTTATGAAGGAGAAATATTCAGGTTTTGTTGATGGTTTGACATTCCACTGTGTTATGATCCTATTCTTCTTGATCCCCATCATACCACTGTTGATGCTTCATCTTGCTATTTTGCTTTAGATCTATCTCTTTTTACTATTGGGTATTTTCGTCTTCCACTTAACAACTTATTTCTTGAGGTTTTGACTTTCTTCAAGTGTCATTTATCTTTGCTTAATCCATTTGGTGCGGCCTATTTATCTTCTTTTATTGTGGCTTGTAGAGCCTACGGTGGTGAGCCCACTTTGGCTCTCTTTGGATCTTTGTGTTCCCTTGGGCCAATTGAAGATTGGATGACCTTCCAAAAAAGGCCTGGTAACTCCGTTTCTTCTATTTTTAAGTCTTCGATGGGCAACATCCATGGCTGGAGGTTGAAGTTTATATTTGTTTGTGAAGGCCTACTTTTTGATCAACCACCGGGTCTAATTACTCCATTTAGGCACGGTCTGGGTACTTTCAACTTTCCCTTTCCTTCAGAGCCTTTTGATGTGGCTCTTTGATCTTGTCTTTTATGTTATCCCTTTGAGGCTCGGGTGTTCTTGAAGCCTATTCTTTATTTGGTTAGGTTGGCTTGCTCTTGGGAGGGTTCTCCTTTGCATCCGACTATCCATATTGATGGTCATGGTATGCTTGATTATTTTTACAACTTGATATGTGCGGAGGTCGTAAAGAACTTTAGCACGAAGTTTTACAACTCCTTAGGCAGTGTACCTAGTCATTGCAGTGTAGTATAGGCAAGACTCGGGGGTTGTTATCGTTCTCTAGGAGAATAGGTTGGGAAGGCTTGATCACGGCCTAACAGAATTCTAAGGGTTGAGAGAAGATTCTTTTTGTGTTTTTATATTTTATGAAAGCAGGTAAATCTATGGTTTGAGATGTTGGTTTGATTAACTATTAATTAAACTAAATATGATCTAAACTATTGGTGATAACTTTATGATAAACAAATGTATTTACCTAATCATGCACTACTCCTCAGATTGCTTCTCCTAGATCTGTTGCTTTGTCACACTTGTGATGATCTGTGTAAGTATTTCCTAGGTCATGAACGGATTACACGAACCCGTCGTCTATTTAATATTTCGTTAGGGCAACGCACAAGTAAGGTAGTATGAAGACTATTACAAGGCCCCTAAGAGTATATTAAATGCATGTGAAATAACTTAAGAGGGATCAACCATATTAGGGGTAAGGTAGTATGAAGACTGTTACCGATGGTATCCTTTCTACACACTCGCGTTTCCCTAGACATGTCAACAGCGATACAGACAAAAGCTGGTTTTCTAAAGCCTAACGCGCACATTCATCAACAAGAAGCAACATCAAAAGGATCTACAACCTAAGTTTCATGCAATCATAGATAAATACAAAGGAGGGTTTAGCCTCGCATGTTATAAAGAAAGCAAGAAGATAAATCAATCAAACAACACATAGACATATTGAATGATTAATGATAAATAACCTTACTTGATTAAAACATGGATTCAAGGTAGTACAATAGGGTTTTGAGGCCCTAAAAACAACCTACAAAGCTGCTAGAATGACTAAGGTTCGTCTCCTTAGGTTTATATAAAGTTACACCCTTAAAACCCTAAAAATGGTTTTATATTTATAGAGATATCAACGCGACGGCATCGCTTCGAAACCCTGATACCATCACCACGTAGATGATTCTAGATCCTCTTTAAGTCGGCCACGTCCTGACATCGTCACTAAATTACTGACGCCGTCACTATATAGATCATGACGGCATCGCTTTATGCCTGCGACGCCGTTTCCAGCCATTGTATGCATAAATCTTCAAGAGATTTGGAGTAGGTCTGTAATCTTGTCCATTTCTTCTCTAAATGAGCCCAAGTCATGTGTATTTCCTCCAAAAGCCATCCAAGTGCTAAAAATCTAAAAAAAATGATTAAGCACGCAATCTGGGCATTTTGCATGATTTAGGGGTTAAATGACCCTAAAATAGTGTATAAAATGACACTTCATCAAGGCCCTATAGGCGGAAGTTATGGTGGTAAAGGTGGGAGAGGGGGTTCTGTGGCCGGAAGAGGTGGAGGTTGATTTGCAAAACGTTTGATAGATTTGAAAGAGGGTCTAGGTGGTGGAGGGTTTGTGGTTCTAGGAGGTAAATCTTTGAGAGAGTCAAAGAATACGTGTGGAGAAGTAGGATGGGTTGAGAAAATGAGCTCAATGGGGTCTAAGTTTATGGTTAGAGGTGAGGAGTGTTTGGAAGGTTGTGTTGGTGCTGGTGGGGGTGAGATCAACGGAGGTGGAGATGACTTTAGGGTGAGCAAAAGTTTGCTTGGTGAGATTCCCGGAGTTGTAATTGGGGAAAATGGTGGAGAGACATTTAGAGTTGATGGAGGAATTGTTTGATAGTCAGTTGGAGGTGATAGTTTTTGGTATGGAGGAGATGCCAGGCTAGGGTTGTTAAAGCAACAAGGTCGGAAGCTCATCCTAGCGGTACGTTTAAAGATAGTTGCAGGTTTCTTCTCTTTGTTAGACTTAGGCTTTGTATCTTTAAGATAATTTATTGAAAGAGATGGGCGAAGGGGTGTTTGGGACAAGACATCTATTTATAGTGTAATATTTTGGAGTATTAAATGCATTACTTCTTATTTTGATAAAAATCTAATCATTAGATATCCCTAATTTCAACTTCTAAGGTCTATTATTTGGTATAGGGTAAAATTTGAGGGAAAAGTTTTGTTTGATGTTTAAAATTCGAGTTTACAACTGTTGCACAGTGTTGCTTTGTTTTTCAATGGAACCGGCTTTGTTTTTAATGGAACCGGCGACACCAAATGTTGCAGAAAAACAATTGCTAGTGTGTGCCTATATGAAACAATGTGGAAGTGTGGTTATCTCGACTCAAAAGAAAATATATATGAGATAACCCTAAGTATCTTTGGTTTAATGTTGCTATGATTGAATGTGTTCAAAAATGCATATTAGTTATACATTTCATTTTGCATTCAAGAGTCTTATGATGCACGATCAAAACATTTATACTTTGTATTAAAAGAATGCATAAATTTGTGAGTGTCCTAGTTTGTGAGAATGTTTTTAAGAAATGAATGATTTCGAGATTCTTGAAAAAATAATTTGTGATGTATATACATATAGTAAGTACATATATGGTACATATAGTAGGGTGTTTAGAAAGCTCTCAAAAGTTTTTAGTTTGTGTACACAAAATAGAGTCCTAGACTCAGAGATGAATAGAAGAAAGATACTTACCTTTAGGGTTTATTTAGGCGTTTGGTTCCATGAGACCAAAACCTAGTTAAAGAAGGTTAAAGGGTTCTCATTTGAGGGGTTTGGTTAGAATACCAGCTATGTTGTCCTTGGAGGATACTTTCTCAATAGAAAAGTTTCTTTTTGGACATTATTACGAAGGAAGTGATGTCAGATTTCTATATGTTTGGTACGAGAATGAAGAACGGGGTTTTTACTAAGGTCGATGGCACCTTTATTGTCACAAAGGACGAGTACCTCATCTAATTTTATGTCATAGTCAACAAGAGCTTGTTTCATCCATAAGGCTTGTTGGTAATCTTTTCCGACAGAGACGTATTCGGCTTCAGTGGTGGAAATTGCTAAGGCCGTTTGTTTCTTTGAAAACCACAATGTGAGGCAACACACTATGAATGTGCACACACCGCTTATGCTTTTGTGATCGACATAGTCTCCCGCATGATCAGAGTCATTGTAAACAATGGTTTTTACCCATGTTCCTTTGGGGTACCATAATCGTAAATGAGTTGTTCTCTTAATGTATCAAAAGATCCTTTTTACTGCTTCAAGATGAGAGGTTTTGGGAACTTCTTAAAAAAGGGCACATAGACAAACACTAAACATGATGTTCGGCCGACTAGTCATTAGGTAGAGAAGACTACCAATCATGCCTTGATATTTTGTGTCGTCAAGGGATTCCCCATCTTCGTCCCTGGTGAGTTTGGCTTTGGATGACATAGGATTTTTGATTGGTTTGGAGTCTTCTAGACCGAATTTCTTGATCATTTCCTTAATGTATTTGGATTGGTTGAAAAAGATGCCATCTTCTAGTTGTTTGATTTGTAACCCAAAGAAGATGTTCCATTTACCCATCATGCTTATTTCAAACTTGTCGTGCATGATTTTTGAAAAATCATCACAAAGGTCTTGACATGTTGATCCGAAGATGATGTCGTCCACGTAGATTTAGACAATGATGATATGTGAATCCTTTTTCTTGGTAAATAGAGTGTTATCTACCAAGCCCATGGTGTACATATGGTCAAGAAAAAAGGCCTTGAGTCTATCGTACCAAGCTTTGGGTGCTTGTTTAAGACCATAAAGAGCCTTTTTAAGCTTAAAGACATGGTTGGGTTTTTCAAGGTCGACAAAGCCAGGAAGTTGAGCGACATAGACTTCTTCATTTATAAAACCGTTTAAGAAATCACTTTTGACGTCCATTTGAAAAAGCTTGACGTCATGTGCACAAGCATAAGCAAGGAGGATTCTTATAGATTCTAATCTTGCTACAGGAGCATAAGTTTCATCGAAATCTATTCCTTCTTATTGGTTGTATCCTTGTGCAACAAGTCTAGCTTTGTTTCTAGATACGAAACCATTTTCATCTAATTTATTTTTAAAGACCCTTTTAGTACCTATTATGGGTTGTTTATCGGGTGGAGGAACAAGACTCCAAACATTGTTTGTTTTGAATTGGTTTACTTCTTGCATAGCCATAGTCCAACTTTCGTCTTGTATGACTTTTTTGACATTTTTGGGTTCTATGGATGACACAAAACAAAATAAGTTACTTTGACTTTGGACTTGAGATCTTAAGGTTCTTTCGTTAAGCTTACCTATGATCGAATCTATGGGATGGTCTTTGAATTCCTTGATGTTGACAATTTCTTTGTTTAATGGTTCATTTTCCTTAATTTCTATATCTTCTTTTCGATTTTCTATGATTTGACTTTCTATTATATCATCATCTACTAAAGGTGATGACTTTGGATGTGGACTTTCGTCGAATCTCACATTTAGAGATTCTTCGACCCTCATGGTTTCTTTATTTAGAATTACATAAGCTTTACTATTAGGTGAGTAACCAAGGAATATACCTTCGGTAGATTTGGGATCGAATTTAGTGAGATAGTCTTTAGTATTAAGAATAAAGCATTTACAACCGAAAACCTTAAAATATTCTAAGGAGGGCTTTTTACCTTTGAAAAGCTCGTAAAGAGTTTTTCTAAGGAAAAGTCTAATTAAGATCCTATTCAAGATATAGGTGGAGGTGTCGACGGCATTACACCAAAACTTTTGAGGGATTGATTGTTTATTGAGCATGGTTCTACTCATTTCTTGTAAAGTATGGTTTTTACATTCAACTACCCCATTTGATTGTGGAGTACGAGGAGCCAAAAAGTTGTGAGTGATACCATTAGCATCACAAAAAGCTCCAAATTGTACTTCATTATCAAATTCTCGACCATGATCCGTGCGGATTGAAATAATGGGACAACCTTTTTGTACTTGAATCTTTTTACTCAAAATTTCAAAGTGGTCAAAAGCTTCATTTTTATGTTTTAAAAAACTTGTCCAAGTGTATCTTTAGTAGTCATCTACAATTACCAAAGTGTAGAAGTTACCTCCATAACTTTGGACGGCCGATGGACGAAACAAGTCTATATGTAAGAGTTCTAAATTTTTTATGGTTGAGACCATGTTTTTAGCCTTATGGCTTGCGTGTACTTGCTTCCTAATGTTGCAAGCGTCACAAAAATGACTCTCAAATTTTAGTTTAGGTAAGTTTCTAACAAGCTCCTTAGATGATAGCGATTAAAAAAGTCGCATATTGACGTGGCCCAATCTTCGATGCCATAAAGTTGAACTATCATCTATAGAATTCAAACAAAGACTATCTTTTGGAGAGTTTCTCATTTTCATTATATGAAGGCCATTTTTTCTAATCCCTCTACATATGATAATGTCGTCTTTCAGGATCTCACTACTGGTGTCGCTAAATAGTATTTTGAATTTTTATCACATATTTGACCTATACTAAGAAGTTAAAACCAAGATTTTCCACATGAATAACATCATGAATAGTAAGAGAGTTATGAGTGATTGTACCTTTTCTGATGATCTTGCTTTTAGTGTTACTTCCAAACACTATGTTACCTCCATCTATAGCCTTATAGGATGAGAACAGAAATTTGTTGCTTGTCATATGTCTTGAGCATCCACTATCCTTGATTCATTCATCTGATTCTAGCTTGACTTTTAGACGTACCTATAATCACAAAGCAACTCAAGAATTTGGTCCCCAATATCTCATGGGTCCGTTAGCGTTATACATACCGTTTGGTTAGGTCATGTATGGGTATGGAGGACAAGTTCCCCATAGATTAAAGCTAGGTGTTTGAAACTAATATTCTTGTTATGTTGAATAGTTCCAACCAACTTGGTGATAATCTGATGTGTTTCAAAAGCTTTAACTTTATAAGACTGAAAATACTAGATAATTATATGGAGACACACGGGTAAAAGTATAACCCACATATGTAGTATAATCTTTTTAGGTAAGACCAGGTCGTCCACAAGGATTAGAGTAGTGTTCAAATAATCAGAAAGAAAATAGACTTTAACAATTTTGAAAATAATTTTTACTTTACCAATGATAAAAGGTATGACTACTCGGATAGTTGAAAAATAACTTATACGTGTTGGAAATGATTTGACCTC
>BQNB010167579.1:0-13981 GCA_026074375.1 Tanacetum coccineum
CTCACTGGATCCCTACTCTCTCTCTCTCTCTCTCTCTCTCTCTCTCTCTATATATATATATATATATATATATATATATATAGTTAGGATCAAATAAGAAGTTTTCTTAAAATAAGAAGGATAAGAAGTAACTATAACCGCATATCCGAGATGCACCGACTTAAATTAGATGCATCTCTATAATCTTAGATGCATTATAACGCATCATAATGTGTTTTCTAGCTTTTAATTAGATGCATATACGTATATTAGATGCATTTCATTTTTTCTCTTGTTTTTTGTTCCTCTGCATGTGCCAAAATCATGAAAATCAATTTGCACCATCTACGCATCAAATTAACGTTCGAAACTCAAAATGGTGCATCTAAATGAATAAAAATGCATCTAATGCAAGTCGTTGCATCTCAAATGTGTGGTTTTAGTCACTTCTCACCACTTCTTATTTTAATTTACTTCTCACTGGATCCCTACTATATATATATATATATATATATATATATATATAATCTCAAGGATTAACATTTAGCTTTGATGGAATGATGCTTTCAATATGTTGCACAACATATGAATTTTAAGGAAAAACATAGTGCTCCCACTTGATGTCAAATGTACTCAGGAGTTAGCTTAATTTAATCAAAAATCTATTGTAATTAAACTTTAGATCTCTTCTCCTAGATGCATGATTTAATCCACACTTGAATTCTTTTATCTTGTATACTTTATAAAGATTATTTTGAACTCATAACCATTTTCGATTACACACCTTCCTTACATAGGTAATCATAAAGGAAAGAGTTATTAAAACTTAATTGCCATATACCAAATTCAAGGAAACTTGGATGACAAATAATTAATTATCTTTATATAATCAATGCTACTAGAAAAGAAAATTTAATCACAGTCAATTGCTTGAGTAAGATTAAAAGCTCTTTTCTTCAGTCAGACATTAATATGTGTACAATTTCGTCCTTATAAGTCTCTCTCAAAATAAACTCGTTTTAACCTCACAATTTTACTGTTTAGTGAAAGACCAATTAAGCTCAAAACATTAATTGTCTTTTAAGGATGGCATCTTATCATTCATAGTTCTAAGACATTTATCAGATTCAAGATGTGATAATTCATCTTATTAGTTAGCAGGTTTACTACGACCCTCTAACTTATATTCCTCGACATTGATATTAAGATATCACTCCATTGATGAGGCATCCTTACGGATATATGAATGAGAGTTACTTTATACCAAACTTTATACATCGGTTCTACATTTACATGTTTAGCCTTGGTATGACATCAACAAGTGAATTCAGAAGGTTATGTATTTTATTCTTGAATATTTTCAAGATTCGTAGATGCTCCCACTTACTTTTATACGTAGAGATAATTCTCTAAATACTAAGTATTTAAGCAACAACAAATTGTTCTTAATTGGAAAATACAAAACACATTTTAAGTTCTCATCTCTAGCTTGTTAATAATATGCTTCACAAGATATTAACAAATTTCAGAACTTTAATCAAGACATAATGGGATTCATCCTAACCCATTAATAGATATTGTCTTGAACACCTTCTAGGTTTGAACTATATTGAGTGTATCTATAACACACGCAAATTTCTAACCTTGATAGATTTTGGAGGTAGAGAAATTGTAGTTATCAGAAATCAAACAATACGAATTAAGTTTGTTTCAACACATTAGACATACCATGATAATGTGGTATTCTATGACTATTGGAACTGTGAGACTCCATCAGAATTCCTTAGATAACTTAATTCTCTTTGGAACAAATACTTGTCCATTGGGTCGAGTCAAATTTGAATACACAGTATTTAACAACCAAGTACATGCTATAATGTATATTTCTTGAAAAGTTCAGGAACTCTATATTCATGTGTTCACAAGAAGACAGAACAGTTCAAGAATTCTATGATTATGTGTTTACAAGAAAACAAAAATGTCAAGTATACATTATTGTCTTTGAATAATTCAAGGACCTTATGTTTATGTGTTAACAATAAGACATAACAATCTTACTACATACTTTATGTTATGAGTCATTGATTAATTGAAGGACTTAACAATTATGTCTTAACAAGTAAATATAATTATAATAATGCTTAACTGGAAAAAGGAAATTGTGGTTAAAACTAGACAGAAGGTTAAGTTGGTAATTTCAGTCAATTCAGATCGCTCATTTAGAATAATTATCAAACAATCATTTTCACTCAGAATTAGTTTCACTCGGCATCTTGGAATCATTCAGCAGCTTTGATTCATTCAGCGTTAAATCATATTTTTTATCAAACAGCCCCTAAAGTAATTATGAACGCAAACTCTTGAGTTTAGTAGTAATTTAAAGTTAATTTCATACTTCATAATTATGATTATACAGTTTAACCATAATTATATTGACAAAAACATGTAGTCAAAATGTTGAAGTAGCTTTACATTATATCTTGACATTTAAATGTAATAGGGCAACAAACATCTTGTGTGTTTAAGTCCTAGTAGAATTATTAGCTTCCTTACCTTGCGGTCAAGTAAAACCAATAATAATATTGTTATATGTTGTTCCTTGCACACACTTAAGATTTCTCCCACTTGTGTATGGCACAACTTTATCCAATGTAAATAAACAATACGACAAGCACTCGATTGTATAAACAATATGATAGTGTCATAGATATTTCAAGTAGATTTCAAACCATAACGTTTAATAAGGAATTGTGGATTATTATTCTATAGATAACGTTTCGGAAAGCAACATCAGAAAGGCAACATGTTATCTTATAAAATAAAATGCAATCTTCCTTAAAACTATTTGTAGTTCATATTCGGAAAGTAATGAATTATTTCACAGCAAGCTAGAAATAATATGGGCAACTAAAAAGGAAATAAATCTTGCAGCTCCCACTGAATTTTACAACATTACATGAATGTCTTTTCAGTAATAAAACGCAAAGCTCCCACTAGATTTGTCAACATTGTAAGTGTTACATCACCAGTAGAAGGCAAATAGCGATTTATTTACTTTCCTACTCTCTTAGAATGCCTACAAGTAGCAATGTACTTAGGTATTGAACAGAGTATATGAAGTTCTACTTATGTAGATGAGGGACTAGCCATCCATGCTTTCATTAACTTGAACTTTTAGCATGCAATTCCTCCTTAATCGGTCTGCCTAGCCACAAGGGTGTTTAGCACTATAAGGAATGAATCGAGTCTAAGAAAAATACCTAGAAGACCTGCTAGTAATTTCTTTACTCGTTGCGGTTTAAACTCATACATCGTGACAAGTGCAAGATGTCATTATTTTGGTAGCTATAGACAAAATGTACTCTAGTTACACAAAATATTTTATCTTTCAAAGATTTCAGAACCGGAAAAGGGTAATGAAAGATTGAAAGTGAGTTTAAATATAATTGAGAAAAATTCAATTATAACCCTATCTTATTCTTGTCAACCAATGAGAAGAGATAGGAGTAAGTCTCACTCTTTTTACCAGGAAAAGAGACTATGTTTGTCTTTTTAAGAAAACAAACTTTCGTTTACGAATTATGTTGCAATAACACAATTAATCAGAACATAGAAAGTTTAATTTTAGTATTTTCGATAATTAAATTCTTAAAAGAATTAACTACCCAATTAATTACTAATAAGACTAAGATCCAACTTGACCTCCCACTTATTACAGAAGGTCTGACCAACGTGTAAGCAAGTAGGGCAAGAGGTAAGTGGTGTGCATTAATTGCATTGTAAATGCAACTCTTAGTTTTATGAGACACATGACTTTAGTAACTCATATAGTAATGTCATGTACATGTTTTGTCTCATCTTATGCCTCGTGTCCAAGGTCTGACCAGGTAACTCAATTTAAGTCGACCAAAAAAGAACTTAAAAAAATTGACATAGATCTGACCTATGAATTTTTTTTGCCATGGGTTGGAAAGGCCTTGGTGTCTGACAAGATAGGTCAATTCAAGTGCACGTGTTCTTAGTTTGGTTGGCATAGATTTAAAATTTCACATAGGGGTATACACATAAGTTTTTATAAAAATATGTGTCAAAAAAACGTGTACAAAGAAGCATGCAAAACATCTTTGTAACACAAGTTAAGAAAAACATTTTGTTAACATTCGTTTTTTAGATGTGCTAATATCGCGGGAAAACATTAAAAATTGACCAAACCCTATATTGTACTCTTACATGTGTCCAAAGACACAAGTTCTTCCAATAATTGCCTCATATGCCGTAGCATGTAGTGGCGCGGGAAAAGATTAAAGGTCAATTAAACCCTAGATCTCTACTAAAGCCATGGTCAATAAAGTCATGGTCATTAGTGATTCATCATTGATAAGAGCATAAAAATATTATAGTTTTAATCGGATTATAAGATGATTTAGATTTTCAAGTCTCGTCGTGGGAAACCTTATAGGCCATGATTATCGGATGTAAGCCGAACCCAAGTTGACACATAAGACTTCAAAAATCAAATCAAGTTATAATAAAACAAGTTTCATAGATTTAACGTCCGTATTAATTTGTCCAAAAGCCAGTTTTACAAATAACACATAGTAGGTCAGTAGAAGTTAACAATTATGTGTTTAATTTAACAGACAAATTTAAACCAAGATTCGTGTAAGTTCGTCGTGGGAAACCTTATAGGTCATGATTATCAGATGTAAGCCAAACCCAAGTTGACACTTAAACTCTCTAGAATCGTCAGTTTAAATAAAACAAGTTTCTCTTTAAGTATTAGTCCGTTTAGAGTTTTAAATTTTTTTAGCATATATTAACTAGTCACATAGAATATTGCATATAAGCAAATAAAACAGACAGAAGGAAGGGATGAGGTGAAGACAAACTCTATATTGAAAGCAGTAAATTACATAATCCCATGAGTACTCATAAGAGTCTTCCCCAAAAGAAGAACCAAAAGACTCTCACTAGGTTTTCTGCTAAAGTACCTAGATCGCCACATCCATCATATTACATGATTGCGTGAGTCTTAAGGCCCGAAAAAAGGATTCATGAAACTCAATTAACTTTAAATTATGAATCTATTCTTTTTCAATCTATATTAGCTAGTAATAATACCAAGATTCTTGGTTTTTATGTATTCTTTATGGCAAGAATTGCATATTATTGCCATAATTTTCAGTCAAAACAATAAATAAAAGTTTTCTCATGCGGATCTAGCGTGTTTTATAAGTGTGTAACCATAACACCAAACGAGGTTGGCTCATGATGCCACTGTTAGGATTTTACAACTAGTAAACCATGTTTACTACGAGTACGCAGTGGATAGATCTAGTTTAATATTAAGAATTAACACACAAATAAAGTAAGTAATACTAACCTTTATGTTTAATGATAAAAAACAATAAACGAGAATCTTGATCTTGAATCTTAGTGATTAAGTTATCACCTCTACGGTTGCTCACATAACATGTCAAACAAGCACGCTACAATGCTAGTTGTTGCTTCACGTAATCAGACAAACAACTCGTGTATTTGATCTAACACCAAAACTGATCTAACACCCAAATGGGATATGTTTAGACCAGCTTGTAAAATAAACAACAAAAAACCAAACTAAAACAGACCTTGTTATATGCCATGTTTGCATAGTAGTAATCATACGAAAGCTAATAAGAATAGAGGAGAGGAGCTAGAGAGTATTTTCATCATTTTCTAAATTTTCTTTTCAAAAGGGAAAATAGAAATGGGAGGGAGAAGTGAATTACAACACATGTAAAGTCTTGTATAAATACCCCTCCTAGATGGGTATTTATACTTATTGCTTATCCTATTCTATTTTCCTAACTTTAGTCAAACCTTGGTCAACATTACTTAACTTTGACCAAGATAGACTTTATTACATTATAATTACTAATAAAACTATAAAACTAATCAAAACTATACAAAGACCAATTCATATAATAATAAACACTTTTCTTGAACCTAACAATCTCCCCCTAAGGGTTGATTATTACAGACGCTTTATCGTCGGTAGAATTGGTCTTCCATTCACAAAATATTCCCATCTTCTCATTTGCTCTCGGTGACTTAGTCGCTTGGTTATTTCTCTTTCAAATGCTCTTAATATGTCGCGATCTAATTCACCAATCAAAGGTGGTTTTCTCCATGGTTCAGATTGATGGACTGCTACATTAAATAACTTATGTCTCAAACTTACTATTGAAAAAATGCATGGCATAAGGCATGATAGTAAATAAGGACATTATCTACCATTCTGTCACCTGAAAATATTTCTAAAAAAGTAATCTCTCCCGCCTCGCGTCGCTCACCCCCGCCGCTCGTCGCGGTGCATGAGTAAGCCACTGATGATTACTTGTAGTACTATACTAGTGAGTGGTTAAAACACTGGCTGAGTGCATAGCACAATACTGATGTGCGGTAAGCACATACTGACTGGTCGGGCACTGGGTGGGATTAATAGCACATAATGATGGGTAGTGCGCCACGGTTCGGTTTGGGTCGGTTTTTGGCCAAAACCGAAACCGAATGTTCGGTTTTTTTGTGACCATAACCAAAACCGGTCGGTTTTTCTCGGTTCGGTTTCTCAGTTTCAATCGGTTTTTCGGGTTCAGTTTCTTCAAAAAAAAATTATTAATTTTTTTATTAACTTTCCCATTATATAAAATAAAATTTGCCTAAAGGAGCCCAGTATTTTTAAATCTTAAAAAGGCCCAATAATATTTGCCATTATAGAAAATAAACTTTGACATTCAATATTTTCAAATATTCTAGTAAACCGGTTATATATTCAGGCCCAATAATTTTAAAAAGCAGCCCATTAGTCCATTAGGAGCCCAATATTATGTATAATGGATTACTAGAAGATTTGAAAAAAAATGTATAATGGATTGGTTCGGTTCGGTTCGGTTTTTACGGTTCGGTTTTTATGTCAAAACCGAAACCGAACCGAAAGTTCGGTTTTTGAAAAAATAAAAAACCAAACCGCCGGTTTCTAGTTCGGTTTTGGTTTTTTTCGGTTCGGTTTTTTCGGTTTTCGGTCGGTTTTGGTTTTTTCGGTTTTTTTTGCTCACCCCTAATACTGACTACATACTGATTGGGTACTTGTAGTACTATACTGGCTGAGTGCATAAAACACTTCGCGCGCCTTATTAAATGCATAAGCATTATCTGCCCAATTGGGACTGACTAATGTGTATCGACACATCGCACGCCTGACTAAGTGCATAAACACTTCGTGCGTCTAACTGTGAAGAATACAAGTAATCTTTGATATGAAATGGGAAGGAACTTAGTAAGAGAAAGTGGAAGGATGGATGTATTCTAGAGAGAGAAAGTAAGAAACATATAATTCATTAGCAAAGTGATAATACAAAACCAACCAACCAACACCCTCTCCAAGCTATGGAGAGGGTATTTATACACTAGTTTGGCCGGCCATGGGGCCTATTGATGGGCTTACCATGGGCCTTGGGCCATATTAGCTTAATATGTTTAATATATCTTGAACTACGGCTTACGAGAGATATAGATTGAGATAGCTGAATTAGAATAGTGACGAGGACTTTTCTTGATCCTAACAAACTGAATGCATAAAGCATTTATCCCCATTCAGGACTGACTAATGTGCATAAAGCACTATTATTCCACACATGATTGACTAAGACTAAGTTTATTACTAAACTGTATCTAATCCGACCTTGTTCCACGCTACATATTCGTAAAATAATTAAGGCTGAGTGTCACTAAATATAATATGACCCACGGGTCCCATTAATACTTAAATATTGACCCACCGGCTGAACATATTACTGAATATGACCCAACAATCAACATATATTGAATATGACCCAACGGGTTTCTATAATACTAATATGTATCGATCAACATAATTTACTAAAATATGGACCACGGTCAACATTATAATTGAATAAGATCACAACGGGTCGCCATAATTACTATATATGACCTTTATCGTCAACATAATACTAATATGAAACAATGGTCAACAATATTCTGAATATGACCCATACGGGTTCGCCATTATAACTATATTTGACTTAATTGGGTCAACATAATAACTTTTTAAATTATGATCTAACGGTCAAACATTATACTGAATATGGCACAACGGGTCGCCATAATACTAGATATGACCTAACGGTCAACATAATACTAAATATGACCCAACGGTCAACATATACTAACTATGACCACATGGGTTAAAATGATGTTAATATGATCACATAGGTTAACATGATACTTGACTTACATATTTGACCACTAAGGTGACGTGAATACTTGACTTTCATATTTGACCACTAAGGTCACGTGGATACATAACTTACACATTAGTTGAGATATGACAAGGCATATATATATATATATATATATATATATATATATATATATATATATATATATATATATATATTAAACACATTTAATCTACTAAACATGTTAACTGAAAATCTGTTACTCACCTTTGATCTTGATTAAGTTCTGTAAGCTTCCCATAAGCACCTAATCATGATACAATCATACTAACACAATGATAACTTGCTAAATAATGTATCTTAACATTTAATGGGTCTATACAACTTGACTTAATCATAAAAGGTCTTATTTCATACTTAATCACTTTTTACAAAAGTCTCTTTTTGTCTAGAATTTCTGCACCTTGTCGCACTTTGCTGATTTTGACCCATTTAAACTTAGTTTCATGACCTGGAATTATTTTTGCTAGAAAGCTTAAACACAAAAACTAAACACACCACTCCATGGCTCTTGATAGAGAGATGATATATATAGGAGCTATAGATAATACAAGTAATCTTGAATATGAAATGGGAAGGAACTTAGTGGAGGAAAGTGAAGGATGAATGTATTCTGAGAGAGAAAGTAAGAAAACATGTAATTCATTAGCAAAGTGAGAGAATACCAAAACATCACAAACCAACACCCTCCCTAATCTATGGACGCTCGGCGCTTACTTTTACACTAGTGCGGCCATGAGGCCTATTGATGGGCTTACCATGGGCCTTGGGCCATATTAGCTTAATATGTTTAATATATCTAACTACGGGCTTTGACTAGTAAATATTGGAAGTGACCGAGACTTTTCTTGATCCTAACAATCTCCCCCTAAGGGAGGTCACTCCAATTTACAAAAATATAGTCCTAGCATACTATGCTTTATCTTTAGTCCTCAGCTCGTAGTTTTTAACTTTAATCTTTAACTACTTGTTTGTGAAAGTGTGATCTTGAGCACTGTGAGATCATCAACCAAGCATAATATCGTTTTGCCATCTTGTAACTCGCGCGCACCATATGTGAAAAACTTGTGACTTCTGGACCGACATGCTCATACCTTTCTTGATTTGTTGACTTGAAAAGCTTTAAAGTTGCATCTTTCTTGAAATTCTTTAACTTTAACACTTCGTCACTTCGAGAAAGACGTACGGTATCAGAGTAGCGGAAGACTTGAAACATGTACTTGAGCTTTCATGATGTCTTTATACTTGTCGGTCGGGTATGAGCATGCGGTTATGAATCTTGACACGTCTACGTCTAGCAGCTGCCACCATCATCGGGAATACCTGCAGGTTTAGGTTAGTAATAATCCACAGATATGGACGAGAGTGTCTTTGTCACTTCGTCGAATATGGTTGCAATAACCACGGTTCCCCGTTGATCAGTATAAATACTGCCTGTGATCAGATAGAATTCCGAAGAATCTTCTTGACAGGGTTTCGCAGCTGTACTAGCCGTTCTCATTACCGGAACGTCTCAAAGCAGACAGCACGGTATGAGTGAACCAGTGAGTTACTATCTCACTGATTGAATAGAAAAATTGATTTGAAAATCAATCGACGTGTCACTTGCTAAAGTGTTTTTGTGACATATCGAAAGTGTTGATCATTTCAAAAATTCATCATCAATCGTCAATTCATAACCTGGAACAAGTTTGATTCTTATAGAATCGCACCATCGTTTCTTTCCAGTTGTCACAAGTTTGATTCGTAGAGAATCGCACAAGTCACCTACCATGAGCTTGTTTGATGTTGGCTCAAGCAGGATTTCCATCTTCATTGTGAATGATATCACTCAGATGTTCTGGCAAAATCACAAGGATAATGCGAAGGACTCTTAGTATATATCTTGTTATTCACATTGTGCGACTTAACAGATTTAATTTGACAAGTGTCCTAATGAGATTTATGGATGATCTCTTTTTGGCTCTAGACTCAATAGTGCACTTTGATTTTAGTGATCGGAGGCTGGAGCTGAGTGCCACCTTTTCAATATCAACTAACTCGGAGTGAGAGAGTTGATAGAAATGTGTGAATCTCCGTGAGTTTTGAAACAAAGTCTTTCCGACTTTGAGTGGCTGGGAAGGGTTGTGCATAGCGTCACTGGGTCCATGACTGTCTTCAATGTCGGACAACATCTTAGTGTTTCACAGTTAATGTACTGACCACCGCGTTATCTGCCTAAGTGAATGGAGCGCTTCTTTCATTTTCAACCTTTATTTTACAATTCTTTTTCATTCTTTAACCCATTCAATCTTACCGAGACTTCAAAACGAACACCTTGTTGGGTTTGTTCCAGTGTTAGCTCCACGCAGTCTTGTCATTCTTCCCTTAATCTACATACTCCTTTATCATACCTCAGAACATCTACACTAACTAGTGGATATCCCTCGGGTAGATCCCTCGTATTCTGGTTGGATCATGGGATTGGAATACCTATGCCCAACCACCTTATATCTCCATAAATTAAAGTACATGGTCGGTCTTTTGAGTATTCCATGACGATCAGAACCAAAATCATTGAAAAGTTCAATCAAAGTGTTGATATAAATTATCAAAGGTTTACCCTTTGAGAGTATCTCCATTATCCATAAAAAGCTCCCCCTTAACATTGTGCATCTAATCGTAGTACATGCTAGGTGTGTGAGTGCATTAAGTCCATTTTCAATTTGATCACATCTTTCAATACAAGTTTTTAGAATCCAGGTTAAATCAACATTTTCTCCCCTTATCCAAGGATGTTAACCCCTTAATATTTTGGATATCACTTGATTACCTTGTATTCGGGGAAAAATGTTATATACTCAAATCATAGTAACATATTAATGCACCCCTTAATTATAAAAGTATACTTTGTAAAGTCTTGGTATTTTGTAAAGTATTTGTTATCTTGTATATACATATGAGACGTGTATAAATATATACATATGCATAAAGTTTTATAAACTTCGATCATTGTATATAAACGTAGGTATTTGTTGAAGCGTACGTTAATTTTTAGGGTTCCGGGAAAACCTAATTGTCATTTATCGCGAAACGTAAACACTTTCACGTATCCGATAAAATAACTTGTGAAATGTTAATAATTATTCTCAAAATAATTGCTTAACCCTCGTTTGACGTAAACAATAATTTGCTTAATGCCCGTTTACGTTAACTGATCATTTTTAGTTTACGCGATTTAACTTAACGATTTCCATTAAAAACAAACGCGTACAATACTAAAAATAAATGGTGACTTTATTAACGTCGTACATTGTCCTAAAACACGGGGTGTTATAGTGTTGATGTTTTCTTAGCTTCCCCCTAAACCAGCAATCCTTTCTTAAGTAGATTCAGAAATTTCTTGCAAGCCGCATCAAGTAGTCTTGATGTATAAAACCCAGATATCCGAAGTACACAATTAACCCTTTCAAGAATTTGATACCGCAACACCAAAGTCAATTAAGTCCCAGATGAGCGCATTTCTCTCTTCAGGATAGTGATGATATAAATTGAAACACCAAAGTCAACTAAGTCTCGGATGTCACAATTATTCCCTCTAAATAGTCGAAATGATAACTCCAAAGTCAACTAAGTCTCGGAAGAAGTCATTTCTTCCTATAGGATACTGACAATCTAAAGGAATCATCATACCTATGTGTACCTCTTCTATCAAATATATATACTTCTTTTAAGAATAAGCTTAGGGATTGACTGGTCGGGTAAAACATTAATTGAATCAGACAGAACACTTCTCACGTTTAAAAAAAAATTATATTCCCAACACTTCCCCTTGGGGACTCAAATGATGCATACTGACTAATGACGAGATGTCTCTTCCACCATGTGATTGAAATAGTGCACCCGAAAGATTCAAAAAGAAAGGCCTAAAATTTAAAGAAGCTGACTTCAAAAGAAGGCCATAGACTCTAACAAGTATACATCTACTCTTTCCTCCTTGCTGGTTTCGACACCTCGGAATCAGCAAAACCTTGTACGCACACATACTTGAGATCGTGTTTGAGGTATAAATAAACTTAAATCTATCCTGTGAGAATCAACTTTAAGGCATCTAAAACTATGTAATTATTTTTAAACATTCCTAAGTCTTTTACAACAATGAGGTGTTTGCAATATTGGTCGAATGTAGTTTAAAGCCTGAATTCACTAAGTCTCAAAGTGAAAATAAGTCCCTAAAGATTGAAACAAATGACATCTAAAGCTGTTGTAGTTAATATAAATTAACTCCCCTTGAAATTGTTATTCGTCATTATCAAAAACTTTATCCGTTTAGTCTGTGACTTATTTTGAAAGACCGTTTTAAAAGATTATTTGTTGACACATTCTCCCCCTCAAATAATGACCCGTTTTCTATTCAAAGAGTTGTTGTCATTGTTTGAGTGGTCGAATTGTCTTTGAAAATCTTTTTGTGATTACTGAAAACACTGATTCATTATGAAGACAACTTTTTAACAATAAAAATAAGATTTCTCTTATTTTGACAAATAAATGCACTGACACGTACACTTATTGTACATAGGAAGCACGGGTTGTGTTGCAAAGTAAACACAAGCCTTTGCATGGTCATAAAGTAGACCATGCCCGAGAATAAATTCCCGTTGAGAGGTCAAGTTTCCTTTTTGACGGAATACTTGCCTTTAAAATGATGTCCGGGTTACTATCTGAAATAATAGCAAGCCATTTGGCATGTTTTGAAAACATTTGTAACTTCTGCTCGAACTTCATTTACAGCCTCGTATCATTATTGAATGACATTTCTAAGACCGTAAATGTTATCGATTTTCAGAAGACATGCCTTTATTACCTCTTTTTATATTTTTTTCATTTTTTAAATTTTTCATTAGTTTTATATATTTTATATTTTTGTATTTTGTTTTTATAATTTTATGTATATACATATGATACATGATATGTGAATAGGTACCACCACTATTCATCAACTTCATCTACCAATTGTTTCAGAGTCTCCAGCGTAAGAGCTTTAGTGAAGATATCCGCCAGTTGATACTCCGTATTGACAAAGTAAAATTCGATCACCCCATTCTCAACATGCTCCTTGATATAGTGATATTTGATGTCTATATGCTTCGATCTAGAATGTTGAACGTTGTTGCAGCATAAGGCAATAGCACTTTTGTTATCATAATACATTGGAATTTTGTTAAAACCAAATCCATAGTCGGTAAGCTGTGATCTCATCCAAAGGATTTGAGCACAACAGCCGGATAAAGCAATATATTCAGCTTCCATACTGGATATCGCAGCGCTTTTCTGCCTTTTTGATGACCAACTTATAAGTCTATCTCCCAAAAGTTGCATACTACCAGATGTGCTACGGCGTGTATCTTGACAACCAGCATGATCCGCATCTGCAAATGCTGTTGGAGCAATCGAAGAATCCTTCGGATACCATAGTCCTTGATTAACAGTTCCTTTTAGATATCGAAAGATCCTTTTTACTGCATTTAACTGCTTTTCGGTAGGCCAAGCCTCATACCGGGCACACATTCATATAGCAAATTATAGGTCAGGTCTACTGGCTGTGAGATAAAGGAGGGTGCCTAGCATACCATAATAGTATGACGGATCAACGGCTTTCCCTTCTTTATCCTTATCCAGTTTGGATTTCTCCACCATGGGAGTATCCACTGGGTCACAAGAGT